>VYZU01056865.1:1755-58215 GCA_013401355.1 Ceyx cyanopectus | reverse complement strand
CCAGTGCAACACACAAACTCTAGCAATGGCCTTGGTTTTGCATTCCATCCCTGGCAGTAACTGTAAACATGAGGTGTTATCACTGTTAGAAGCAGACACTGTCTGCAAAACATGCTGCTAACTCTAGAAAGTGCAGTTAGTTAGAAACTTAAGCTGAAAAGTAAAATCACTGAACAGAATTTGCTTGGTTTTCACCCAAACCAGGACATCTAGGGAGGCTCTGCTAAGGTAATGCAAGTAAACTAGGGTAAAAGATGTCTACAGCTATTTACCTACTGATAAAATGAAAGTGTTTTAAAGAGTTATTTAAAATTCTTAATCCAAGATAAAAAGGAAAAGTGTTTACCTTGATTAAAAAAACACCCTGCAGTCCAGAGGACAGTCAGAAATACGGGGTAAAACTCCACACAGTTTTGCCTGCAGAATAAATTTGTAAGAACATTAGTCTAGAAGGGAAAAGAACTATGGTTGGGATTTTCAAAGAGATTTGGCTTTGGCCTCCTTATGCTGTCATAAAAGTTAGTGCTATCGAATCCAGTGGGAGCACAATCTAGCCAACATAAGGCACTCTTAAACATCCTCTTCTTTGTGATCTCAAATGCAAACCATTTAAAATATTTTCCTGGTATTTAAACTCAGACAAGGATCTGTATCCCAACTACATGGATGGAAACAAATAGGAGAAATCAGTTTTCCCACCAATATTTTGTTGGGATATCTTTTATTGGTAATTCTGAATTAATTATTTGTAACAAATTAGGTAACTTTATCTAACATATTCTCTTACCTAATATGCTGTCTAATGTATTCTACATCTTGTTACTGTTACCCACAACAACTGCAATTATGGCAGATGGGATTGTTTGAGATAAATATAAACACTTTTGCATAGGGCAAAAGTTATTAGTCAATCACAAACTGAAGCCCTTTAGGAGAATGTTATCTTCTTAGGCTATGCCAACATTATCCACAGAGAAGACAGAGGTTCTGTGTTCTTGTGTTCCTTTTGTTTGGTACTAACCACAGTCTAAGAACCGATAGCACAGCTTGTTAGATCAGGACATCTGAATTCTCTAAGTTACAATTAGCTCTCAGCCCCTACTTAGGTTTGGGTAATCTGATTAGAATTTGAGCAGTGACTGTTTTAACTGAGCTGAATTTACCCCATTATCATGAAAACAACAGCTGAAAGATTTGAAAAATTATGTTTTCTTTTTTTTTTTTCTTCAGCAAAGGATGCAAAGAATAGATAACTTTTAAGATAATATTTTTGCTCCACTTCAAGACTGAGTTGTTATTCATTGCCACCATCTTAATGATCTCCAGACTTACTGTGCACGAAATGTTCTGTCAAATTCCGGAGCTCCAGTGACAGCTGGGGGCATGACCTTGTGCTTCATTCTTGATTTCCCCACCAGCCAAGCAAAATGACCTGCAAGTGAAAATAAGGCCTCACAAATTGCACAGTTCCTTGGTTCAGTTGCATCCCTAAAATGCCAGTATTTTTTTTAATAGAGATCATTGTTCTTCTGCTTTTTCCATTTCATTTGACAGAAAGAGGCTGGTATGAGATAAAACAGTTTTTCCCTACAAAAGTTTAGATCTTCTCTTCAAGAGTGACAGTCTGGGGCAGCTAATCTGGAAACCACCTTTTAAAGTCATTTACCTACCTCTTACAGCGTGTGCTTTTCCAGCTGTTGTTACTGCCTCAGGCTCTCAAAATTCAGTATGTTGGAAAGAGCAGAGAGCTGCAGCTGAGGAGCCTGTCACCTGCTCTCTGCTATCCACCTCATCTGCTGGGGAGCTCCAAGACCTCTCTGTTGAAGGACCTATGACATTTCCACATTTCTTGGTTGGAGCTGATAGAACTTGCCTGTCTTGTGAAAACTGTGTTTTAGAATGGATGCTGTGCCATGGAAAAGACATTTCTTACTGTACAGTGGCTGAGCATCAGTCACAAAAACACCCACAAACCAATTAAACACTATCTCTGCACTTCTGACCTACAATTCTAGAGTCACTTCTGACATGTATCTGTATACCTCATTTTACTGGTGTCCTCATTGCAGAAGTCTTCCCCTAAAAGTTGAATGCAGGCTCACAAGGACAAAAGGCAATACTCTGTCAGCAGTTTCTGTATGCAGCAGAGCTATTGGATATCATTCAACTTTCAAACTCTCTGGGTACCTGGAGTTATTTTTCTGCCATATCATAGCCACCCTGCATGAGAAGATCTCTTTCTACCTTGTTCCTAAACTTTACCTGGATCAAGAAACCAGGTATTCACCTGAGCTCACTAAAAAGACTTGTCTAAAGAGTAAGCCTACAGCATCTCTTATGTCCTCCCTTCTGGGAGCAGTGGCATTAAAATACAGCTAGAGATATTGCTGGTGCTGCCCTGTGCGCCTCTTAAGTCTTAGCCTGGTGGCCAAAACCTTTTCCCAAAAAAGCATTTTCCCATCTGTCTTCTCCCTATAGAAGTAATTATGGGATTTGTTCAAGTGACCTCTTAACCTTTCTCTCCAGAGACTAGCCAGAGCATCTCAGCTTTCTCTCTGCAAGGCAGGTTTACTGGACCTTTCATTGTATTTGCATCCAGCAAGACATCCTCCATTCCCACCCATGCATCTCTTGTTCTGCCTGGTGATTTATCTGCCACCATGCAGCCCTTTCAGAAGGGAAGAATGGTACTGGGGAAGGTTTAGGGAACATACTTCAGAGAGACTGAAGCTCATATAAAAACACAAGAATTACTTCTGAGAAGTAGTTTCCCAGAAAACAACTGAAAAGTTGCATTTTAACTTCTGTTGTCCTCAAAAGGATCTTTTTTCTTTTTTTTTTCTTTTTTTTTAAATGAAAAATGCTACATGCTGGCAAATCCTGCTTGGCTCACCAGTCAAAGTGGTAGGTGGCCCATAGTGGCTTGTGCTGTGGCTGCACGGAGACATTCAATGCTTACAGCCAGTGTGGGACTTGGTTCTTTCTACTGAGGAGCTACAGCAAGGCAGTTCATCATATCCAAATCAGTTGGGAAAAAAAAAACAACAAACCAAACAAACTTGAACAGACTCCGGACAAAATAAACTTATCGGGGGAAGGAAAAAGATTAAGACACTGAGACAGATCATTCTTGTTTGTTCAATACAATTAACCAAAGCAAACCATCAAGGCTATGGTATAACCCTGGCCTCAGCTGTAATGTGATTTGGCCTTGGTCAGGAGGGCTTTAGTTTGAGGAGCAGAGATTTGTGTATGGGAGGCTCTGCTGAACCATACACAGGCAGTGCAATGATATAACCAAGCACCAGGAAAAACAGTTCTGTAGTGGCTTCCATTGTGACTGATGGCAACTTAGCTCCAATTAGGGGCAAGTGGGCTTTTATATGCCCATGAAAACCAAGCTGTGGCACCGCGTAACGGGACAACTGGAGTCACGTCTGTCACCTTAAAAGAAAATGTGAGCCTGCTGTGCAGAACAAGACAGGTGCCAATCAAGTCCTCGAGCTCAGGAGAGGAATAATTACTGTATTTTTTGTTAACTGCATAGGACTTGCCTTTCAGGTCCTTTCTGGTGAACGGAAAGCAGTGATGTAATTACAAATTGAAGTTTTGTGATTATGATTTAACAAGGGCTAAAGTAAATAATAAAGCAATGGGAGAGCTCTTCTGCCTCACCCACTGGAGGTGCTGGTGTGAGGACTCCAGAAAGCACTGCAGCAGGAATAAGTAAAGATTTTTCGTAGCCTTTTCTTCCCTCTGTATCAAGTTGTTCAATTCTAGCAGGCTAAATTACATGACTGAAGTAGTTACAAAGTATTCTTGCCTTGCCTTTGTTTGCTTTTCTTGCTTTCATCTTCAGGTGGCATTTATGGTTATGGAGTTAATACCTTTACTCTGAAAATGTAGGACAAAGCAGGTTGTCAGGAAACATTTCTCTCAAACCTTTTATATGTGTTAAAAAGCCTGTTAGAGATGTTGATACCTGTTCACAGTTTATGATAGTGCATGTTAATTTACATGGTGTGACCTAACAACCTTTAAGAAAAAAAAAAAAAAGCTTTTTCATAATGTCTTGATGGGTCCTGGAATTACTAAGAGTGATTTTAAAAGGTCCTAGTTCAAAGAGATTATTCAAAACAGAGGAAACAGTGGGACTCCTCCCAGCAGTGACTGGGATTCATTCTGTCCTTTCATTGGATTCCCTTGTTTTCCCATCAGTCTACATAACACTAATCTCTCAAGCAAATCTTAGCCGCTTAGAACTGGATTCCTGACTGGAAACCACTTCCTGCATTGTTCCTGCTCTTTCTTTCTACACTAGAGCACTTCTTGCACAGCCTGAGCTTCAACTCAAATGATTCTTAGAATAACTCGTGGTTCTGAGACACTAAATGTTGTACCTCTGATGATTGCTAAGTGAAACCTGACTTCCAGCACGGCTTCAGAGAGGTCATATTGCCCATTAACACCTTCCTAATTCAGGACTAGAGGATCAGCAGAATAAACAGAAGTGCTGAGTGCTGTATATGTTGCATTTTGCTCACAGCAAGGGGTCACACACTGGGTTGCTCCCCTTAATGAACCGGTTGTAACACATGCTTATGGTGGTGTTCCCATTAATTAATCTCTGTTGGTTTACCCATGCTGAAAGTAAACCAAGTTGTTGTGATACACATCAGATCAGCAGATCAGGTTCTTCACAGGTTTCTCTTTGGCCTTGATGTCAAATTGCCAGTGTAAATGAAACCCCAAGTTTTTAATATTGTCTTTTCTGTGATTTTAGCTAAGATTAACTAACACGGATGAACCACCACAGTGAAGAGCATGGGCATTTCCTCCCCTGCCCCTTCACGGTTTCAGTATTGGTACAATTCCTTGAGAGCTCAAACTGCAGTACTTCTTTGGATGATGTTTGGTTTTAATCCTTGCCATTTAAACGTTAAAAATCAAGGCAGGCAAGTTGAACCTTCACATCAATTGATGGTAAATATTGCTACTAGATAGAAATGTCCTGTGAAGACCATAAGGGTATGTCGTAGCTAGTCTGGTGGCAGAAAAAAAAAAAAAAACAATGTAAATAAGCTTTAGGTGCTTTTTATTTGCCTCTTGTTGTTCTGAGCTTTTTCTAACCTGGAAGGGTCATATTCTCAGGCACTTTTTTTTTTTTTCTGCTGGGTACAAATGTTATTTCAGTAGTTGAGGCTTTGAGAACAAATAAACAAGCAGTCAAGTCACATAGATAGGTTGCTAGATAAATTGGGAGTACTACAGACGTTTGAAAAAAAAGGCAGAGTCATTATTTTTAACTTGCTCTTAATCTCATACTAGTGCCTTCGAAATGTATCTTGTTTCCTGGTGTAAACACAACTATATGAATCAACTTATTTCAAAGAAAATGTCAAATACTAAACCTGCTACTGCAGTTTCAGAATGATAAACAGTAAAAATGCCTCTCAGACATGCCCGCTTATTTCCATAGCCCTTGAATCTCAGAGGCATATCAGGAGGGGATAAAATGAATCCATTCAGATCTTAAGGAAATGTAATGATCAGGACATAATATGGAGTATCTCATATCATTGCTGCCTGGTGTAGAGGTTTCCTTTCTTCTTTAATTTCAGGTGCTTAGTATGTATCTCTGTTTCAGGAAACAGTTTTTACAGTGCTTTCAGTCCAGCATTGGTGTCACTGATACCACAAAACGACTCTTCATTTCAATGTTTTCAGTGATACAGCTGCCTAAATAAGAACGGAAACCAAGGCATGATGTGGCTTAGGGGTAACTTTACAGGTAGTTACAATAGTATAATTCCAAAAAGTCAGAAAAAAACCTCAGAATTAAAATCAAGTCAGTTTCTCCCACATGGAAAAGTAATCTGCCCACTGATGCAACTCCCTTTCAGATCACAGAGAGGGTAAACAATACTCCAGCAAGAAAAAAATCCTATAAATTCTCAGAAATTAAAGTTATAGAACAGGCAGTTTATCCCAGTACTTCAGAACCGGTGGAAACCTCCCCAGCCCCCAGTCACACAAGCCCACAGATCTTACATTGCTGGAAGGCAGACAGAAGAGAGACAGCCGCGAGCAAAATTAAATCACCAGCCATGTTGCCAGCAGCTTCCGCGTACGAGCAGGGTGTGTATGGAGAGCAAGGAGGAGAAACAACAGGTGGGGAAATTAGAGTGCTTTTCAGCACTGCAACAAAGGCCCGCCTTAGAAATCAACCAGCCTAACTTTTTAAAAACAAGAGTGCAAAATTATGGCCATTTTTCATTCCTGAAACAGTTCAAACAGAATCAGCCAGCCCTGCGTGAAAGCGCAGAGAGAACAAAACCAGCCTTTCCTGCCTCTGTGGGTTCAGCTGTTCTTTTATGTCTTACATTTCAGTGTCAGTCTCTTTGGGGTAAATGCTTTTTTTTTTCTGTTTGTTCAGCACAGCGAGGTCTGCGTCCATCCCTGGTAGCACCACTGGAGAGCAGCAGGTGCAGGAGGCGTCGGGGGGTGCGGAGCTTTCTGCTACCCCCGTGCTGTGTTTACGGGTTCCACCAAACTACACGGCTTGGGCTGTGCCGGGTGACAGCCACTTCCACAGCATGCGGAAAGGAGTGATCAGGGTAGTTCACAGGGTAAAACAACTGAGGAAGGAAGGGAGGGGGAAAGAGGAAGAGAGGAAGGGAGGAAGGGAGGAAGGGAGGAAGGGAGGAAGGGAGGGAGGAAGGAAGGAAGGAAGGAAGGAAGGAAGGAAGGAAGGAAGGAAGGAAGGAAGGAANACATAATATGGAGTATCTCATATCATTGCTGCCTGGTGTAGAGGTTTCCTTTCTTCTTTAATTTCAGGTGCTTAGTATGTATCTCTGTTTCAGGAAACAGTTTTTACAGTGCTTTCAGTCCAGCATTGGTGTCACTGATACCACAAAACGACTCTTCATTTCAATGTTTTCAGTGATACAGCTGCCTAAATAAGAACGGAAACCAAGGCATGATGTGGCTTAGGGGTAACTTTACAGGTAGTTACAATAGTATAATTCCAAAAAGTCAGAAAAAAACCTCAGAATTAAAATCAAGTCAGTTTCTCCCACATGGAAAAGTAATCTGCCCACTGATGCAACTCCCTTTCAGATCACAGAGAGGGTAAACAATACTCCAGCAAGAAAAAAATCCTATAAATTCTCAGAAATTAAAGTTATAGAACAGGCAGTTTATCCCAGTACTTCAGAACCGGTGGAAACCTCCCCAGCCCCCAGTCACACAAGCCCACAGATCTTACATTGCTGGAAGGCAGACAGAAGAGAGACAGCCGCGAGCAAAATTAAATCACCAGCCATGTTGCCAGCAGCTTCCGCGTACGAGCAGGGTGTGTATGGAGAGCAAGGAGGAGAAACAACAGGTGGGGAAATTAGAGTGCTTTTCAGCACTGCAACAAAGGCCCGCCTTAGAAATCAACCAGCCTAACTTTTTAAAAACAAGAGTGCAAAATTATGGCCATTTTTCATTCCTGAAACAGTTCAAACAGAATCAGCCAGCCCTGCGTGAAAGCGCAGAGAGAACAAAACCAGCCTTTCCTGCCTCTGTGGGTTCAGCTGTTCTTTTATGTCTTACATTTCAGTGTCAGTCTCTTTGGGGTAAATGCTTTTTTTTTTCTGTTTGTTCAGCACAGCAAGGTCTGCGTCCATCCCTGGTAGCACCACTGGAGAGCAGCAGGTGCAGGAGGCGTCGGGGGGTGCGGAGCTTTCTGCTACCCCCGTGCTGTGTTTACGGGTTCCACCAAACTACACGGCTTGGGCTGTGCCGGGTGACAGCCACTTCCACAGCATGCGGAAAGGAGTGATCAGGGTAGTTCACAGGGTAAAACAACTGAGGAAGGAAGGGAGGGGGAAAGAGGAAGAGAGGAAGGGAGGAAGGGAGGAAGGGAGGAAGGGAGGAAGGGAGGGAGGAAGGAAGGAAGGAAGGAAGGAAGGAAGGAAGGAAGGAAGGAAGGAAGGAAGGAAGGAAGGAAAAAAGGAAAAAAGGAAAAAAGGAAAAAAGGAAAAAAGGAAAAGAATTTCCCCTCCTTTCACTTTCTATAGCTTATGCCTAGTCCTAAAACAGAGAGATGCTCCCAAGGAATATTTCTTCCATCACCTACCTCTAACTGACCATGTATGACCACTGGAACAAAACCAGGGTAATGTCTGTTATATCTCCAGGATTATCTTTCCACTTTGCCTACAGATGATGTTAAAGTGGGATGTTTCAAATTTGCTGAGTTTGAAGGCTAATATAAAAATGACTTTAAATCAGTTATTTTACCATGCCAAATTAAAAAATATTATTTCTTGAGTATTAATTCAGTACAGTGTTCTTTCTAAAGATTGGAAAAGTAGCTACACTGCAATAACAGTAGTTGCATGTTTGTGCTTAGTAACTCTTTAATTGATGATTTATGCACTTTAATTGGAGTTCTTGTTGTTGCATAGGTTGGCTTTCTGACCACACAGTCTCTCTGTGTTTTTAGGGGCTGGCTCAGAAGTGTTCAAAACTTTGTAACCCTGCTGATACAGGGAAGTGAGGGAAAAATCTAAAAGAGCCAGTCATTTGAAAAGTTAAAACTACAAGGACTAAATATTTTAAGGCCAGCTGACACTGAAGTTATGGGGTTTTTTTCTGACTTTATTCAAAGGATGTGAATTTCAAATTGCAATGGACATGCAAAATCCATCAAAGATTGACTTAAAAGTAGGCAGGAGTACAGTTTAGGGCAGGAGGTTAAATCCACAGAAATATGTTACATGTCCACTATGGCTGAGCCAGAGCCTGCTTAAAATCCTGTTCGCTTTCCACTGGTAGCAAAGAGTTTATAGTTGCCTATAGTTTATAATGTTTTAGTCATACATAGTCCACAGACAGTGTTTCTTCCCAGAATAGAAATTCAGATCATACACAAAACAAGGTTGGGTTTATTTATGATTGTGGAAATATAGTAGCAGTTCAGGTGCCCAGTTTTGTGATGTGTATAAGCCCCAATATACAAACAGATGCCACGATCAACCAAGGGATTTCTCCAGTTTTATCAGGACGTTTTGACAGCTTGTCTGTGGCTGATTTCTCAGCTTCCTCCTGGTGAATGTAATTTGGTTTTGTATTTCCTTCACTTGCATGAATTTCATATGTGTTTTGAGTATCTCTGCTGCTGTAAATGGACGTGTGTTCTGCAGCTGTCCAAAGCAGCCTCCAAAGTAAGAACAGAGGCTCTGAGCAGTGAAAAGTAGCAAAGACTCAGAGATAGTGGTGGTATCTTACCAGACCTGGGTCTTTCTCATGTTCAAGCAGTGGTATTTTATTGCTGCACTAGGCTTTGCTGGGTGCTCTACAAGGAAAACAAGTTTATCTACCTGTAACTTGGAGCAGCAAAAACAGAGGCAGAGGGTGGGAATGGATGGGACTTGCTGAGTTCACACAGCAGCTGGGTGCCTGCAAAGCCCCAGGATTTAAGGTCAGATAGCAGTCCTGCCTCTTGCTGACCTGTGTGTCCCTGGCAGACCTTCTCCAAGAGGCTGGCTCCTCTCTCTGGAGAGAAGTTTCTCTTGACCAGCAGCAAAGGCAAATCCCAGCAGGGTGGCAGAACTGCTGTCCCGAGAGAGCAGATGGTTGGGGTAGTGAGACCATAATCGTGAATCCAGACTGATCAAATAAGCTCTTTTAATGGACTTACACTGTCAAAGCTGCTCAGTTTTTGTCTCTGAAAAGGCTGGAAAGAGCTTTGCAAAGGGCAGTGCTCAGTCTACACTGGGATGTAACTTCTTAAAGGCTACTCACAAGTGGCAGTGCAGCATTTTTTATGCATAAACACCTTCTGAAAAACAGAGAGACTGTAAAGGAAAACCTCTCTGAACTGTCATATATTTCACAGGAAACATTTATAGGGTAAATCAAGACCATTACAATATATGAAACTGGCTTGTGTATCAAAAGCAGTTTAGTTACAGCAGTAACAGTAGTGAGCTCTGTGGCTTATTAATTTATTCTGCCTTTCAACAGTATATTACAGAGAACATGGGCCTATGTGGCACTGGGTCATACTCAGGCTTTAAGTTTACCAGAACTAAGAAACAGGTGAAAGAAGAAGAAAATACATTTATTCCTTCAAATGTTCCCTTTTCTACCTCCTTTACCAGTTGTCACCCATGCCTGCTTCTGAGTCATAGATACTTTTCATGGGGCCTCAGTGGAAGGATGAACAGTCCATTTTAAGCTCTGGTTGCTCAGAGTCCCCTGTTTTCTGGTAGTGTTACCAAATAGTAAAACAGATCCTTGTTTTCCATCCTCACCCTCTGGACACTGGTGTCAAGAGATCAGACTGCTTTTGATTGTGGTGGCAGAGAAGATTGAAAAGGATTAACTAGAGTAGCAGCCAAAGGTTTTGATTCTTCCACAGTCTGCACTCTCTGCAGACTCATGTCACCTCCAGAACCCACTGAATGTTTCTAGAACAAGCAGTGAATCTCCAGATGCCTCTCCCATTCAGCAGAAGAGGAGGAGGAAATGTGGTACAGGTACAAACCTGTTTCTTTCCCTTGACTGTCCTTGTGAGAGATTTAATGTGTGCTGCAAAAGCTCCCATCCTGGAGACAGGATGCTGTGGGTCTTGCAGCTGCATAGCATCCGAGGAGAGAGTTGGACAAAGTCCCAGCTCTTTTGTTACCACGTGTGATTGTGCCTGAAGATTAGAGGCAACTCTCCCAGAATCTTCACCTTGTGGAAATCAGTGTGCTTCCTGCCACACTCATAGACTAAAGCTGCTCTGGGCCAATACGATCATCTTGCCTGCCTGTCTAATGCAAATTGACAGCATTTCAGCAGTGAACAGCAACTCGTTAATAAGTGGTGGGAGCTGGGAGGCAGCAGCACTTCCAGACATAAGAATCCATCCTGCATGGCTTGGTCCCGCCAGCTCTGTGTACAGTATCTCCAGTTTGCAGCAGGTAGTCTCTGGAGGCCCAAGGGCTGGGCTGTGAGATGCAGATCCTGCACGACTTATGTCTGGATCAAAAGGAGGTTTAAAGATTTTCCTGTCGCTATTGACCAACTGGCAGCAGATCCGCAGGCCAGCGTGACTGCTCTGATATTGGGAATGCAGGGGATTAATGGGGATTCAGCAAGAGAATTGAACACGTGTTGGTTATACATCTCTAGTCTCCCTTCACAGCACCTAGTGGGTCTGTGACAAGGTAGCACTTGCTGCTTTTTAACTTGCTAACCCTGGACAAAGAGCTGTTAAAATTATCAAACCACTTCAGCTCTGGGGAGTCTTTTAATCCATACAGAAGGAAGTTTAATTTCATCTTTGTGGAAATCAGCTGTGCTTAGGAAGCACACTAGCAGATTCACTTGCAAGTCTTGTGTGACTTGGCCATGCCAGCAGAAGAGGTTAATGGCAGAGACAAGAACAAGAGCATGTACCTGGCTGCCACCCTTGAGCTTTGTTCTCCCATCTGTCAGGTCACAGAGCAAGCTGGGATCCAAATTCTGGCTTCCTTGAGGAAAACAATGTAAGTGGCTGATACTGTGAGAGCCATCTTGACATGGGCATGTTTTGCAGAAAAAAAATGCCTGTAGGGTACCTTATACCATGCTCCTCCACCTCTCTCCAGTCAGGCCCAGCCCTTCCACACTGGAGGGATTTTATCCAAGCGCTGTCAGTACAGCCACACTCCTAGGCTGGCTGCTGCATCCTGGCTTGCCTCAGCTCTTCTCTGCATCCCTCCTGGGAGGAATTGCCAATGCTTCCCTTGGTCTCTGCAGCCTCTCCTCATCAATTAGAGGCTTTGCTCTCACCCTCTCTCCTGCTCGTGCTCTCCACCCATGTCCACTCACCCCTGATGGATGCCAGCTTAGCTTTCAGAGAGGCTTTACCTTAAAGCCAGGAGGCCTTGCAAGCTTTGTCTGCTCCCAAGCAGGGGAGGGGATACTCCGGCCGGGGTCTCGTGTTGCTTGGCAACATATTTCTCTCTCCTCCGACAGTCATCTCCCCTCGCCGCGCCTGCTGATGCGCACACAACAAATGACAGCAATATTACAGCAGCGCTTGCTCCTGTCACCGTTCGCCTGTTATTTATGGTTATTGCCTTGAAAGGATTTGTAAACATTTCTTCACATCCTTCCTTGGCCAAAATAGATATTCTTACCTGCTTTTGTGGAACCCCTGCATAGTTAATGAATAGTCGCTGCATTTCAGTGCACGTGACACACAGTCTTACTGGCGTCTTTATGGAGTGATTGCTGCTTCTGGCTGTTCCTGCGTTTCATCCCCAATCTGAGACATCCGAGAATTTCTGCTCAGAAGTGCAAAAATCCAGTGTAAGAGAGTCCAGCTGAACAGTCTCAGATTGTGGCTCTTGGTTTTAGGTTCGCATACATTTAACAAATTCTGCTCTGAATCCTTTTCTGTCCCTTTCAAAAAGGACACTAAGGCTACCATCAGGATTTCAAAAAGAAAATGTTTCTATGAACAGAGATAATGCAGCCAGGTTTCTCCTGATGTCTGAGTCTCCCCCTTATCTGTTTGCCCTTTCCTCTTCCACGCCAACAACTTCTAGCTCGTCTATCCCGTTAGCATTTGTGGAAGAAATACAACTTCACTGATCTTTTTTCTCTAGAAGAGCACCACAAGAACACCAGACCACGTGTGTGCACTGGTCTTGCAATGAAAATCCTGCTGAGACCTTTCCTTACTTCATAACCTTTTGTCATTCAGGACAGACCTGGATAGCTTGTCTGTGCTGCTGGCCAGTAATGTGCAGCCAGATCTTCCACTGAGGCTTGATTCAGATCTAGATGGGTTTCATTCCATTTGTTAGCAAGAACTGGCTCCCCAGCTTGTGACAAGCTCTGCCAGGCAGGGGAGAACTTTGATGTTGTAGGGGTGCTTTGCAGTGACAGATGGTTCTGTACATCTGCCATTGCCCTCTGCTGGGTTGTGCCAGAACTGCTGGTAGGTGCCCGCTACTATCTCAGGCTGAGGAAACCTTTTAATTTCCTGAGATAGAAGCCTCTCCTTTACTGTAAGAAATTACCTCTTTGGGAGGCAGGGCTTCCTGCGTGGAGCTGGCTGGCAAACAAGACCGGTGGGTTTGTTCCGCAGGTGACTGTCAAGCAGTGTCAGCACAAGCAGCACAGCTCAGCCAGAACAGGAATGTCCACCTGCCTGGGGTATGAGCTGTCGAGAAGGATAAAGGCCATCTCCAATGTACAGCAGAGTTAAAAAAGAAGGGGTTGTAAATTTTTTTTCTCAGCTGCTCTTCTGACTGACCATGGAGCTGACTTTACAGTGGATGTGGACATGCAGGGTTGATTTGCTAGTTTGCCACTACAGTGTTTAGATTGTATATTAAGCTATTGTTTGTATATTTGTGATCTGCAGGGCTGGTTTCTGACTGCTCTCCATCAGCCAGTCTAAAAGCTCTTTAGAGATAAGTGATCTGCAGCAATGACCCATTGTCAGCCAGTTCTTTCCTGAATCTAGCAGCAGCCAGAAGAAAAGTGTATCGTTGACGGGGTTTTGTTTCTTTTCACCCCTTCTAAGCACAGACTGCTCCCTAGTCAAACAGGAAGATCCAAGAGTTTCCCAGCTCCACCTACTCAGCAGTTGCTCTGCACCCCAGGCAGGTGCAGTATCTTACAAATCAGGGGGTTTGTGGAGCTCTGCAAAGTGATTTGGAGAGTGCTTTGAAGTTCTTGAATGAGCATGTCCCAGTCAGGGGTAGTTTTGAGTCTTCATCTTGAAAATACCTCTGTGTGTTCTGATGGAAACAGAAGTGGGGAAAGAGAAGTGGCTGACAGCATAACCTGGGAATGTTCCTACAGAGGCTGGCAGGAATTAAACCAAGTAATGTGGGAGTGCAATTAGTATCTACTTTCATCAGTCACCTTGCCCTGGTCACTGTCTGGATCAGCCAACAGCCTTGTGCTAGCTGAATGGTTTTTCTCAACTCAATGAGAGGTGATATTGCAGAGTACAGAAAACTGCTGATAAATTAGCAGAGTTTGGGAGTAAAAATTTGTTTCCAGAATGGCTTTATTCTTCTTTGAACAACCCAAATGCTTCTCAGTGAACTTCATTTAGCCAGCTGCAAAACAGGGAATGTAGAAATAGGTGGCATTGATTTGGGACGTTTATTTTTAGGTAACATATTTGTTCCCTTTCTCAGCATAAGAACTACTTTCATCTTCTTCAGAGGCAGAGTTATAAATATCTTCCATTGAGATCCAGGGCCTCTGACACAAGTGTGTAGCACTTCTCCCCACTGCGCACAGCAGCCGCATTTCCTTCCATTCCACAGCACTCTTGCATGGCTCTGACAGAAAAAAAACCCTCAGCTCCTAAAATCCATTAGTTCTTTTCTGAGAAGGAAGTGGATGCTTATGGGAAACTTCACATTATCTGCTGTGGTGATAGAAAATACAACACGTCCCATTTCTGCCTATTCCCCAGCAGCATTTCCCACTTTGCTTCCTTTCAGCTGCCTGATTTGTCTTTGTGCAATCAATGGCATGTGGAAACCCTCCTGTCCTGCCCTCCTCTGCTTCCTGGTGCTGTACACAGTGCAGTCCCTGTCTGTCACACAGGTACCAGAACAGCTTCAGAGCAACAACACTTTCCTTGTCAACATGTGTTGTAGAAAGGACCAAGCAAGAAATAATTTCAAAAGTTAAAAAAAAAAAAAAAAAAAAAGTTAAAATTTGGTCTTTCTTGAAATAGCTTTCCTGCTAAAAGCACACGAGTGAAAAAGCACACTGTTCAGATCGGTGCGAAAAACAGGTATCCCAACAGATTAATTGCTTTGTTTAATCCCTGCTTTTTGTAATTTTGAGCCTGTTCTATTGATTATATAAACAATTTAAGAATGTAGTAATAATGAGAAAGTGTCTTTCCAGATGATAAATGTGGAGAAGAAAAAGGCAATATAGGATAGAGTATGGCGTGCATTTTGTTTTGAGACACGTCCCAGTATCAACACAAGTCATTAATTCATGTCAGAACCCCTTTAATTTAAACTTCATGAACAGCTTGAAAACATTATCTATAAGGGCTTTAGGACAATTCCTTTTCTTCCCACAGTCCAAACCAATGGCAATGTGACAACTTGCAGTGCTCATTTTTGGAGACCACCTGGTTTGTAAAGAGAAATTAATGAGGTAGCACTTCTGCCAATGTACACACACTACCTGTTGAATGTGATGAGCTGGAAAGGTGCCTATATTGATTATTGTGTTTTGAAGAGCTGACAAGGCTTTACACTTAAACCAGCAAATAAATTAACAGACTCCTTTGCTTTCCCTCTTTCACTTGACTGTCGTAGATGCCAAGCACATTTCAATAATGAAGGGAAGTGAAAACTGGAATAAGAAAAAAGATACATGACTAAAGGAAAAAACAAGTAGAAGAACATGATCCAAATTAAACCACTGCCTGATGTAACCTGGAACATGATTATTAGGGTGTTGAGCTGACCCCGCTTGAAAACCACAAGAACCCCTGCCTTAGACTTAAAGGCCTTTGTCACAGCAGCTTTCATTCTCTAATTGAAGTCAATGATCTCATAGCCTTGAGGAGCTGACATGGGGCATAAATTTGCCACAGTTGTAGTTTATAAATGAGCATCGCTATTTTACAGTGATAAGAGACCAAGGCCACTTGGACTGCTCCCTTCCATTTAAAAGCAAAATGTTCATAATGTAAAGAATGCCTCGTTGTTTGATGCTAATGGATGGTATCTCTTTCTGCAAGCTGCAATATATTTGCCATCTTGGCACCAGACACAGGGAGTACTTTTCATGCTGTTTCCAGGCTCAGATTGGTTTTATTCCCTTGCTAATCTGAAGAGCTTCCTTTCAGTCAAGTGGGACAGTCTGAGAAAATCCTCTCCTGCTATAAACCTATGAGACTGTATTTAACACAGAAATGAATTTCATGAATCAGAAGGAATTGGAAGGAAACTGCTGGAGACTAGAAGAGCCCCATAGTGTCTGTGAACACTGTAGGTGTGTTACAAGACAGCTGGCCCAGGCTGGGGAGCCATGGACCGATAGCTCAAATTTGCCCTCAAGGCCCTTGCTCCTTCCAGGAAGATCACTAGGCACTTTGCCTCCCTTGCACTCTGACTTCTGAAATAACCCACTATGCCACGCTGTTAATGGCCAAGTGCTGGCATTTTTTTGGTGGCAAGTTGTTGGTACCTCAGGAGCCATCCCAACGCACTCGTGATGTGGCTGCAGGGAGATATCTGAAGCACCTTTTAGTCACAGTCCTGATTTCTCCTCTAGCCTGACTTCAGAAGTGTGCACAGCTGCAGGGGGACAGGAGAGGAGATGCCCCTTAGTCTGCATCTCTGCATGGGGCAAACCCAGGACCCCTTCCCTGTTTGTTTGTGCCAGAGTCGTTTGTTTTGTGCCAACAAGAGGTAGGTCAGACCCCCTGCCTTCATTACTGTTGGTTGGTTTACCTGAAAGGGATAGGGCCTGTGCTTTTTAAAAAATCATCTTGTCCTCCAATGCCCTCTGGTGACGGGAACTAATTAGATGCCACTGCTATTACTGAATCCAGTTACAAACCACTAATGTTATTTTATTCCTATTAAATATTTTAGCCAAACACTGGTATTTAGCACGAGCTGAAATCTCCATTCACTGGTTTGAATACAAACTCCTCTCTGTAATTGCTACAGCACTTTCTAGAAGTGGAAAAAATAAGCATGTTCTGGAGACACCCTAACTCTGGGAATCTCCAAATCTTATTAGGTTGATCCTTTAACTACTTTAGTGCTGATCCTTACTGCAGATCATTTTACTTGTGTGTGTTTGTGTGTCCCCGTGGCTGCAGAATTGTCTTGTGTCACCTTAACCTCTTGGGGTGGAAAAGTAGTGGTCCCAAATGACTTGGAAAAACATGTTGCTGAAGTAATCACAACCACTTGCAGATGATGGTGCTCAGTGTCTGTTCTCTGCCTGCCAGGGCTCATGTGAGTGAAGGCACAAAACAGCCAGGAAGTGAGAGGAGGCTGAGGGGCAAGATGGGTCACTTGGTATTTCAAAACCTGTCTGCCTAATAAATGTGCAGACACTTCTCAAAACTCGACTTGATAGAAACATGAGCACGTGACAGCTTATCCAGTCACTCTTTGTTTTGTAGTCTGGCTTTACTGTCAGACCATCACGATCGTAGGGTAGCAGGTAATGACACTCAAAATTCACAGCGACTGCTTAGATGATGATAAACAACGTTTTTAAATTAAAAATGCAAAAATACCAAAATAACTTTCATAAAGCTGTTCAGATTTCCATTTTATGAGTGTAGTGATCTTCTGACCATATTGGGTTTTTTTCACTATTTCTCTTACTGTTTGCAATCTCTCTTCTTCTTTAAAAAAAAGCTCTATAGAAGTAACACGTGATTTCAGAGCAAAACGCTCCAAGACTTTACTGCCGCAGTGAGCTGACGTAGACTGAGCACTTACAGCTTAGTTATCAACCTGGGATGAAGAGAGTTTGTCATTGGAGCTGCCAGCAGAGCCCTGATTGCTGAGGGGGATGGAGGCCCAAGTATAATTTGATAATCTTCTTGGGCGTGCAGATCTGCAGCCGTCGGGAGCTGCCTCCAGCAGCACCAAACAGCCGCACATCGCCTCTGCAGCCTCTCTGCATGGAGCCAGTGAGGATGCGTCTTACTCCTTGCAATCCTCCCAGTATTTGTGCAGTGGCCTTTCTGATGGTACGCAGGACTCTGCCCCTCACAGCAGCTTCCTTCCCTGCCAGCAGAGCCCTCACCCTGCTCTGAGGGCCATCAAACCTGTTGCCTTGCATTTCATACATGAAATAACGTTTTGCTGTAGCCATGTATCTGTCCAATGAAACCACTGGGGCTTTAGGAATAAAGATGAGAGCTGGAAATTTTATAGGCTTTTTTTAAGGCAGGAGATCCATCTTTAAATTGAGTTGGGCAGAAGCAGGGAGCATGATATAAACCTGTGCAGATTACCTCAGCCCTGTGCAATGGAAGTTAATCTTCTGGAAAAGATGGGTGTCTGTTCATTACAAGCAATTACCATCAGTCATAATCTTTCTAGGAAGTACACAGAGGATGACTCAGTTCATTGGATGCCAGTTTCCCTGAAGTGCTGGCCAGCCAGTTACCAAGTCCGGCCCTAAGCTTTCTGAGCAGTAGAGTATCTGTCAGTGCAGCATTTAGCTTCGCTTGTGGTAACGTGTGACCAATGGAGTGGGGCTGACCAAGAAAAAAGAGGCAGCAGGTGAAAACTCATCAGGGGTTTGTATTTCCTGGAGTATGCATCTGCCCACCCCATCTTCCTGCACTCTTTTGATAGCTCTGCAGCCAGAGAAGTTCAGAGATACTGGCAATACTTCAGATTTATGTAACTGAGGATCTCTACGCTTTACCAATACTAGTTTAGCTTCAAAACAGATATGTGGATGGGATCCCACATCTTCACATCTATGGCATATGTGAGTTATGGAAAGAAAGAGGGAAAGCAGCTTTACAGTCAGTGAGAAGCATGTCCAGCTCAAGGTTTCAGTCACTTTCAGGAGGGTTAAGCACAGGCTTTTCAGAAGTGCCTACAAACGATTTATTCCTGTGCAAGCAGAAGCCAGTGGCATAAGTAGACCTGAGCCAGGGCAAATTGTTAAGGAAAACATTGCCTGAAATGACTTGTAGAAGGCTCCTTAGGGGGTCTGTCATACAGCCAAGGATAGATCCTTCATCAAAGGAACATTTTGTCTGCCCCCAGGTGCAGTGATACCGCCAACCTGGCATTTCCGAGGAAGAAAGAGATTCAATATCTACACTTTTAATTGAGAGTTAACCCAAATTGTGAGTTATTTGGAGCACTGCCTCTATGCAGTGGATGTGCGGATGTCCTTGCTAATATGAGCACCCTGAACAGAGGGCTTATTCTGATGGCTTTACAGACAGAACTGTGTGGCTCCCCATGCAAACTGATCAGAAAGCAGGCCTTCTGTCAGTGTTAGATAAGTGCACAGAGCATTCACTGCTACCTTGGCAGTGTACATTTGGAAGCACTGCTATTAAGGAAAACATAGCAAGTGCTTTTAGCTATGTTTGAAAGCAAGTAACATGCAGAGATGTTCCACAGCAGTGGTTTTAATTTTCTGTCATTGCAGGGCAGAGATGATCTGACTTTAACTGTGGGTTTGCACCATGTCAGAACAGTGCTGAGAATTTCCAAAGAAGGCCTGTGCATATTGAAGGAAAAAAACTGCTGGGGAAAAGTCTGCCCAAGAACAGTTGCTGTGAAGTAGTTGGCTCAAAGACCTTGCCTATCTCAGAGCTTAAGCAATAGAAGGGCCATACAGTCCTCACTAACATAGTGAGTTTGTCAGTGCTGTAAGCTGAGACCCAGCAGTTGGAGTCATGTGTGCTGGCACCTTCCGAGGAGCATCAGAGTCCCTGTTGTCAGTGGCTGGTCCCAGAAGTGCATATGGTTCCCAGATAGGATGATTGGTACCAGATAGTGAATCCTGTTTTAGTGGAAAGCT
Source organism: Ceyx cyanopectus (assembly GCA_013401355.1). Classification (NCBI taxonomy): domain Eukaryota; kingdom Metazoa; phylum Chordata; class Aves; order Coraciiformes; family Alcedinidae; genus Ceyx; species Ceyx cyanopectus. The sequence goes on along the minus strand of VYZU01056865.1, from coordinate 38,661 downwards.
GCACATTAACACCTCACATCCCACAGAGAGAACAGATTGCAAAATTGGAAGCAGACAAGAACCCATCTTGCTGTTAACAAGTGTCAAAAAGTTTCTGGTGAGAGTTCAGCTGTGCTTTTTGCAGCACACAAGTCCAGTATGATTTGTGTGGACCAGCTTGGCTTCCTCTCAAGCTGACACAGATGCTCACATAACTGAAATCAAAGCCTCTGAGTGGCTTAACAAAGTGATACAAACTCAGGCAGCTGTGTGCAGCACACAGACCAACAAGGGCTTTACAGTAAAATATTTCACATGCCATGACTTCTTCTGAAATGAAATACTTTTAGCAGACTTGTTTTAGCTTTAAAAATCCTCAGTGCTGAAAATTAATCCTCACTTTCAGATGGACAAACAAATATTGGCAGGAGCTGTGTACAAACAAACAGCAAGGTCTGAGAGTCCCTTTGGCCTTTTTCCTTCCCCAGAGGATTCTTCTGAAGCCCTTGGATTTAACTGTAGCAAACTGTCTTTGGTGCTGCACTGCATCCCTGACAGTAACTCAGCCTTTGGCTGAGCAACAGGCAAGTGATGTGCAGAAAAAGGGTCACCTGCAAAGCTGAAGTTGGGAATAAAAATGGCCACATGGTTTTTCCTTCTTTTTAACTCTCTATTTTAATAATGGTTCATGTTTCAAAGATGAGTTGAATGCAGGGATAGGTAGGGTGGGCTCTGAAAGATGTTCCACAGGAGTATCTTTGCCTGTGTAGCATCCCAAGAGGCCAGGTAAAATGGCTGTGTCTCTGTGTGTGTATGTATATGTATGCTCTCTGTGACACACAGAAACACTTGAGATGTCAGTCGTGCTTGTAGGACTGAAGGAGCTTGATGGAAATGTTTGTATGTCGCAAATCAGTCATAAAGAGCTGAGTTAAGGAAAACAAGACAGATTCAGCAGAAAAGAGATTTTTAAACTTTTGTGACATTTTTCCTAGCAGGATGAAGGCTCTGGTGGGGGAAATGAAGGAAGAGTTCTGAGTGGCAGAGTACTTTTCCATAACCATGTGTCAAACCTGTCTGCCATGAGACCTCTAAGCCACAGCTGTGAAGATGTGCATGGTTCTTTCTTAAGGGCTAGGCACTGACTTGGGCTAGTATAACATTTCCATACGTTTTGCTCTTTGCTATTTTTCTAATATCTCAGTGCACCCTTAAGGCAATAGAGGGCAAACTCACCCACTGATATCCTACCCCTGTCTCTGCAGACACCTGATATCATGCTCAGTGATGTACATGAGAGCACAACTATCTTTGTAATCCCTAATCCCTCCAGTCACAAAGGAGACTGGCAGTGGCCAGATGGATTCCAGCCACTCTTCACTATGCTACCATTCAGGGGCTTGCAAAAGCTGCAAGATTGACAGGCTTGCAAATGGCACCTCTCTGGAAAACGAATACAATACTGTTTTGTGAGAGAAAATACCAAGTATCAACCCCCCACTCAGTGGAATTACATGAGAAACCACTACGTGGAGCCAGCCACTAATTATTTGGCTGATGAGGAAACTGGATTCAGGCAATCTTGTTACCAAAATTTTTAGGCCTTTTGCTTTGCCTCTCTCAAAAATCTAGATATGGGACAGTTTGCTGCGATGTAAATCAAATGCATAAACTCATCTGAGAAGTTAGTGAAGTGGTGCTGCGGAGACAGACACACATCCCTTCCCTGTCTTTGAGAGAGAATTCTCCGCCAGGTTTCCCCCATCTGTGTGTAGCTTGTTCTTTCCCTTCTGTCTAACTTATTTCTTGTTTTGGTCCTATCTAGTCTAACCTCTTGTGGCCTGTGAAAGAGTTCTACAAGCTTCTCAGATTAAAGGGAACAGCCTGCAGCTTGACAACATGCTGTGGTTTGTGTACATCATCTGGAGGATGCAGAGCCTCTTCAGCCACTTCATTAGGATGGGATTTGATTTAGAAAACAGAAAACAGCTTCTAGATAATGTTTGTATTCAAAGGGCTAGGAATTATGAAAAACTTCTCCAATCTTAGGCATGTTAGGTAAAGGGTCAGTAAGAAACACACATACCAAGGAAACCTTACCTGTTACACAAGACTTGCCCTACTGATGAGCCACAATGAGAATTTATGGGCTGAAAGTTCAAGCTCAGCTTTGCCCTGGGAACTGTCATCACCATTTACTCCATTACTTAATGTGAACACTCCTCTGTTGCTGACACTGAGTTTAAAGGGTTTGTTAAAGGTAGGCAAATGGCTGGGATATAGCAAGGTGTAGGTACTTTCTGTTGGACAGAAACACAAGGAAATAAGCATCTCAAGAGTCACACTCTTTTGTGAGATTTATCTGTCTTATTCCCCCACTATCTCCAAGAACAGAGAGAACTGAAATACAGAAGAGGAAAATTCTGATGCCCCCAGTAACGATCTGAGATTAATTATTTGATGCATGCAGTAAGGATCCATAAAGTTGCATATTGGTGGCAGTAGGAACCATGGGCCATCTGCTCAGGAGTGTCACTAAACACGGGTATCTTTTGTAGAGCACTCGGTTGCAGAGAGAGCTCTTATGTCCATGAACAACTAGGAAGAATGGTGTGTGGCTCTAAGCAGTCTGAGCAACCTGGTCTAGTGGGAGGTGTCCCTGCCTGTGATGGGGTGGGGGTGTGGATCTAGGTGATGTTTAAGGTTCCTTCCAACACAACCCATTCTATGAGGGACAGAATCTCTACCCTGCAGTATGTGATTTGATATATTCCAAGAATAGTTTGTGCATGCTAATTCTGTGACCGTAGGAGCATAGCTAAGAGTAACTGTGATACTTTTTAGTTGTATTAATTAGGGGTCTTGTGAATTTATTAGAATGATACTGCTCTTCCAAATGGAAATGCAGAGGAAATAAATGAGCAGAGATTACACGTCCAATGTCACCACATTACTCTGTGTGTTTTGCTGATCTCTTTCATTTCACTCACTGCTGGAGTGAGAGTTCAGAGAAGGCAATGAAGTTGATGAAGGGTCTAGAGAACAAGTGTTATAAGGAGAGTTTGAGGCAATTGGGATTGTTTAGTTTGGAGAAGAGGAGGCTCAGGGGAGACCTTATTGCTCTCTACAACTACCTGAAAGGAAGTTGTAGCGAGGTGGGTGCAGGCTCTTCTCACAAGTAAATAATGAAAGGACTAGAGGAAATGCCCTGATGTTGTGCCATGGGATTTTAGATTGGATATTAAGAAGAAGTTATTTATTGAAAGAGTAGTGAGGTGGGGTTTTTTTGCGTAGTGTTTTGGGTTTTTGGGGGAGTTGGTTGGATGCAGTGATCTTAGAGGTCTTTTCCAACCATGACAGTTCTGTGTTTCTATGATCATGTGCTTGTTTCCAGAGGATCCTTACCACAGTTAGGGTAATGCAGAGAGATTTAGGCTTTTTTTTTTCCTCCCAGAGGTTGGCATTAAATAATAGGTAAGGCAAGGGATTGCATAAACAATAATAAGAGTAGACTGTTGGGAGCAGAGTTAACATTTAAGGAAGGCAAGGCAGCATTACATCCCTGCTTAGAAGAATATAAGGGGCAACCAGTTCCTAGCAGCTGGAACAAACTTGAACAATGCTTAATGATGTGAAGACATACTGTGAGTGCCAACATGTCTACTAGTCTGTTTAGACAGTTAAGAAAGCGGAACACCAGCCTGGAGGTGCCTCTGCAGCCTGCCAAAACAAGTGAAGAAGTCTAAACTTATGAGACCTCTAAATGCTGCAGCCTCCTCAGCATTTGTTGGGATCACTCCTGTGGTGGGCACATTGGCTGAACCAAATGGTTTGCAGCTGGTCGACACTTGTTTTCTGCTCCACAGGGTATGCTGGGGAACAGATCAGCAGATGGCTGAGCTCTCCTGCAGCAGCCTGGCAGTGGGAAATGGCTCGACGGTAATTTTTTCCTCACTTCTTCATATCCACCATGAAATGCTAGAGCAGTGTGTTTGCCATTGTGCTCATTTAGCATTGCTATGCTGTCCTTACAGCTTCATTTGACATTAACGGGAACGATGCTTTGAACATGCGAAATGCTGCGTAATGCTAAGAACTCTTGACAACAATCCAGGACTTGATATTTAGCAGACACTTTAATAGTTTCAGCCTGAGTCTCTGAGTTCTCCTACTGTAGACATAATAACTTGCCTGATGACAACACTGTGCTGCAAAAATAAGTTTATGATGTGTGAGGAAGCTGGGTGCTGTGGGGGGGAGAAGAGCAGAAGCTCTCCTGAGCCTTACCCCCATTTGCAGTGGAGGATAGAGAATAAAGAAGGCTTGAGGCTGTATGTGGAGTGAACAGAGCAAAAGGCAGCAGTGTAACCACACAGCAGGGCACAGGCCCTCTGGAAAAAAAAAGAGCATGTGGTTAAAGGCGCTAGAAGAGCTTGTACACAGAGCAGAGTGGAGGGCATATGTCTTGTATTTGGAGAACTTGGAACCTTTGAGTGTGATTTGGGGCAAAAGGTAGGGAAGGCAGACATGCTTTTGGTTTGAATGCTGCTGGCCCACATCCTGATGAGCTTCTGCAGCTGAGCACCCACCACACTACCATGTTGAAAGGTCCTTTTGATCAGCATTTTCTTGTTTGTGTGTGTAGGTCACGGCAGTGCCCATTGTACTGCCTGAACACTTACCTCCTAGTGAGGAGGGTACCTGCTGTGCATTCCAGCTCCACAGCCTCATCTCCTTTCTGCTCATCAGACATGTCAATAACTTAAGCACATCACCTCTCACTCTAACTCTACATATGCATGAAGTATTAATTGACCTCTTCAGAGACTCAGTGAAACAAAGTGGAAGCATCATGTAGGGGCTCCTGTTGTGCTCAAGTTTAGTAATGCTGGGCTTGAGCACAGTAAACCTGTAGATCTGAGGAAAACTATGGCTATGCCTTGTTCTCATGACTCAGTGTCCTTTTGGTGAGTTGATACCAGAATTCATTTTAACTATATGGGCTTTAAAGCACAAATCCTTTCCCCTAAACAGCAAAAGTGACAGTCCCTTAGTTAACTACTATGCAATACAGAATCAAGCCCTTCTGTTCTGCTCAAGCTTTCTGTACATCTCAAATCCTCTCCAAAGCTCTTGAGATTAATATTTTATAAGGTCTCATGTCAATTAGGTCAAATACCAACCTCATTATTCCCCTGTTTCAAGATTTCCAAACTTTTTTCTGCAGACATACCTCATTATTTGGTTTGACTAAGCTGTAGCTGTCCTGTTTTCCTGGTGGGATGACTGTCCTGCTTTCCTGGTGGGATGATGTCCCTGACTTCAGCAGCACTGCCTGGCAGCAGTGGCTGACTCAGTGTAGACTCACTGAGTGCTTTGGGTGGGAAGAGGTGCCAGGAGGTCTGTACTCTAATCTGATGCTCATGGCAGGGTCAACTTTGAGATCAGCTCAGACTGCGTGGGGCTTTATCTGGTCAGTCTTTAAATGCTCCTAAGGATGGAGACTGCACAGCCTCTGGCTGCTACACTGCTTGGCTGTCCTGATGGGGAGCAAGTTCTCCTTATGTCATGTCTGAACTTCTCTTGTTTTCAGTAAGGTCCCTTACCTCTTGTCCTTGTGCCACTGTCAAGAGCCTGTTTTCTCAGCAGTGCTGCTGTAAGTGTTGGTGGGTGGGGTTGCTGCTGGGTCTCCCTGAAGCCATGTCCTCTTCAGGCTGAACAAGCACTGTTCCCTCAGCCTCACCTGGCAGAGCACGTGCTCCAGCGCCCGACTGTCTGGGTCATCTCTGGTGGGATGAAGGAGGTACTTCCTGCACTCCCAAGAGAGCCATCTGGAAGACCTAGAAACACTCTGACTTTGCTTTAAGGTGATTCCTGCAGTGATCGTCTAGCTGTGCTGGAGACCCGAGGTCCCTACAGAACACTGAGGAATGCAGTGATAGAGCACCTTCCCCATGTCCCCTGCAACTCAAATTGCACCCACTGCTCCGGGTTCTCACCCTTTCTGTAAAACTGAAATCCAAGAGCCCGTGTGTTTTGGCAGCTAAATCCCTCAGCATCAAGAGCAGCAAATGAGTGGCTCGTGGCGTAGGGAGGGAAGTACACCTCAAATACTGGGTTTGGTTTTGGACCCCTCATTAAAACATTATGGTGCTAGAGCGTGTGAAGAGAAGGGTAACAAAGCTGGTGAAGGGTCCAGAGAACAAGTCTTAGGAGGAGTGGCTGAGACAACTGATGTTGGGGAAAGAGGCTCAGGGGAGACTTTATCGCTCTCTCCAACTCCCTGGCAGGCGGGGAGGTTGTAGTGAGGTGGGGGTCAGTCTGTTCTTCTAGGTAACAAGTGATAGGATGAGAAGAAATGGCCTCAGGTAGCACTAAGGGAGGGTTAGGTTGCACATTGGGAACAATTTCTTCCCCTCTGGGGTTGTCCAGGCCTGGCCCAGGCTGCCCAGGGAGGTGGTGAAGGCACCATCGCTGGAGTGGTTGCAAAGCTGTGGAGATGTGGTGCCAAGGGACAGGGTTAGTGGCAGGGGTGGCAGCGCTGGGTTAACGGTTGGACTCGATGATCCGAAAGGTCTGTAGCAATAAAAGGAGTCAAGGATTCAGTAGCTCTGAGCGGTGCCACGGTGCCCGCTGGGGTCCCACCGGGAGCTTCGGTTCGAGGTGCACAGGGGCGCGCGCGCTGGGCGGGCTGGGCTCCTCGTGCCGCCTCGGGAACGTTCCTCAGCGGGACCCGAGCGGCTTCCTCGAGCGCTCGCTCGAGCGCCCCGCGCAACCTCCGCGGTGCGAGTCTCGTACGCGCGTGCGAGGGAGGGGGGCGGGTGATCCGCGTGCCCTGCCCGGGGCTGACTGAGCTGCTGCCACCCGCCCGGACACGCCGCGCGCCGCCGCCGTGCTGCGGGCCCGGGGGTGTCCCCGCCTCGGCCGCACTCCCCGCCCCGCCGCGCCTGTCCTGCCGCCTCTGGGCGCCTGGGCTACACCTCGCACCGCCCCAGCCACGCCCTGTCCGCGACGGAGGCGGGCCTACGGAGTGGCCCCACCCACCGGGGGCTGGAAGGGAGGCGGGGCGGCGCGCGCGCGCCCGCCCGGATTCCCGCGACTGTGCCCCGCCCGCAGCTGCCGTCGCCGCCGCTGCCGCCATGGACAGCGACGAGGAGACGCTGGAGGAGACCGTCGAAGGTACCTGCCCGGGGACAGGGTGGCGGGGGCCGGTATCGGCATCGGCGGTCGAGGCAGGAAGAAAGAGAGTCGGCCCCGCGGGCGCCTTGTGGTGCCGAGGATGGTGGGAAGGGGGTGGGCGAGGACCAGCGGCGGCCCGAGAGGGGCGCCCGGGGCCGGCGGCAGCGCATGACATCAGCGGGCTTATGCAACGACCGCGCTGCCGGCCCCCCGCTGCTGCCGCCGCCGCGCACGTGGCGGTGTGTGACCGGCGATGGGGTCCAGGGGCTGCTGCTGGGGCAGGGCCTGGCCCCGGTACGGGCGGCTGCAGGGGTTGCTCCGCCTGTGGCAGAGCCGAGCGGGTCGGGCTTAAGAGAGCCGGTACCAGACCCGCTCCGTTGGCGTAGCTCGGCTGCTGCCCGCAGCGGAGCGCTGTGGCCGCTGCAGCGCCAGCCCGAGCTTGAGGCGCCGGCCCCGGAGCTGCTGGTGACGTCGTTAATGGAAAAAAAAGGAAAAAAAAAAATTAATTTATTTAGCTGTGGCTGCTGTGCCTCCGGTGCCGCCAGCACCCCTGTGCATGGCGGTCCTTCTGCCTGCCCCTGCTCTTGGGGGCATCCGCCGCCCGTTAGCGGGGCTGGGCTGGGCTGCCCCTGCCCTTCCGGAGCTGCCGTGCGGGCTGCAGGCCGCGTACCATGGGCAGCCGTGTCCTTTAGAATCACAGGGGAACAGAGTCAGAGAATCGTTTAGGCTGGGGAAGACCTTTCAGATCACTGAGTCCAGCCATCATGCCAGGTATAAGGATTTTTAGAATCCTAAACGCGAAATCTCTTGAGTTTTTCCGTGAAACTACTTCTTGCTTATTCAAGGGTTCATATTCGTTTATCCCTGAGAAGATACAAACAGAACACAAAAAATAAATAACAAAAAAAAAAGCATGAAATGAAAACTGAAACGTCCTAGCTGCGAGAAGGGTAGCAAGGCTTGTGAAAGAGGAATCCTTCCTCCCAGGTGTGTCAGGGTGTACCCGTCCCTGGCCAGTACTCAGGCAGCGAGGGGCAGCAGTTACAGTAGTGGGAAAGAGAAAAGGAAACAGCAGGTGGAGGGGAAAACTGCTCCTGTATGTAGGCAGAGGAACCAGAGTGGAGTTGCCCATCTCTTTGGCCAGGGATGCCCCTTTTGAGTTGGCCTTTTAGGAGTGAGGAACGAACAGTTTCCAGACAGAGTCCCCGAGGCCTGGGAAGCATAGCTAATGGAACCAGTGGCACAAAGCGATGCAAGTCGGCTCGTGCAGCTCTTCAGCAAAGCTGCGTGTGAAAGCGCCTGCTCCCCAAAGGCCTCTCAAGAGGTAAAAGGAACAGCCCTGGAGTTTCAGCTGGTGGAACTGAGCACAGGAGCTGCTTGTGACAAGACGCTGGTGATTGTCAATCATTGGGTGGTGGGCTGCTGGTGTCTTGGGGTAGGAGGATTAGGCCTCACAGTGCGGGTCTCCAAAGACGCCAAGCACGACAGCTTAGTCTAACAGCAGATGAGAGCTCAGCAGCTGTTGCTGGGATCTGGATTTATTGTCTAGGTTGTGCTAATGGAGCCAGAGAGAGGCTTTGTTGTGTAAAACGTGGTTGTGAGGAAACCTTCAAAGTTAGGGTGCTCCTGTTCCTCAAATCTGTGGATTACAGTTGTATCTTGGGCATAACATGACAGTTTTGATCCACAGGTAATGCGGTTTGCTGTATTGTGGAGTGCTTAGTGTTTCTGCGAGCTGAGGAAAAGAGTTTTTTTAAGTATATGTTATTCAGCAGTGTATATCAAAGTATGTGTTTCTGAATGGCACAGATGCAGGATGCTGTCTGGGGGTGAATACGGTGGCTGGGTGTTTTTGCATTTGCCCAAAGTCAGTAGAAATATAACAGAAATCAGCAGTTGGGTTGTTTGGGTTTTTTTTTTTTCTTTTTGTGAAGGGATGAGGGCTTGGTTTATTACTGTCATTCCTAAAACATCCATCTGGCATTTTTGTGGCCAGAATCTTTTATTGGTGATGTACGTTGTATATTTTTCTGTCAAGTGACAGTAGCACCGACAATAAAGGGCTTTCATCTTTTCTTGATTTGCATTGGTGTTTTTGGTAAGGGGCTCCATTGCGCTGCATTGTGAACTAGCCCCTATCAGTGTAATTGCTTTGATTGAGAACTCTGAGCTTAAGAGGAGATCTTGGAGGGCCTTAAGGAAGTAACTAAGGCCAGGTTTTACAATGACCTAAATATATGTTGAGACATTTTAGGATTGTTTTCACAAATGAAGGAGGGGTGAGAAAGGGGGGTAGAACTCTCTGCTCCCACTGAAATAATGAGGATTTTTTCCACTGACTTCAGGTGGAAGAGAAACAGAGCCTAAGGCCACAGCCATATATGAAAAATTGCGTCTCTGTAATTAATCTTGGCGCTGGATTTTTCCCCCCCCCCTATTGACTGAGAGTGACTGAATGTCTCTTGTTCTGTTGAGGTGGGAGAGATTTTTATTTTTGTTCAGTGGGGGAAAATATTAGAAGAATTTGATTGTTTGTACTGCAGCTGAGATTAAGACTCTGTTTAGAGACCATTGGATCAAAGCTGACTGTTTAAATCTCTGGGATAGCCTGTATCCTGCTGTGGAAAGGTCCTGGCACACGTGCTGTGTCCAAGCACCACAGCTTTTGTATTGGGCTTTGCATTCCAGCAAAAACTTGACAAAACAGAATAGTCACAGAGAACAAAGTTGCAAATTTCATTGTTTGTTTTGTTTTAACAGTGTAATGTAGCAATACTGTCAGTATATATATTTTTATTTTTTTTTTAATCCAATTGTTTTATAAGTTTTGCTCTGATAGTGACTGTTCAGGGTTTCTCAACTTACACTATTGTGCCCTTCAACTGAACCCTTTAATTCAAAACATAAATGTTGACAAACTGTTTTTATTCTAAAAGAGGTGTTCACATCAAAAACTTCATCGACCCTTTAGTTAAATTGGCATAACTGCTAAAACTTTTGGTTTTTTTAAAATACCTTGTTTTTAGGTGAGTATCTATACTTCATGTAATGAGTGCAGGAGGCGGGTAACAAACCTACCCTTGGTTACTTTGAGGATCATTCACTTAGCTCTTTTGTTTTAATTTCTCTATCTTTGCCTCTACTTGCTTTTTTTTTTTTTTTTTAATAAAATTTTACTTAGAGATAGACACCACAGGATACAACAAAGTATCCTGTGCTGCATGGCATTCTTCTGTCAATCGTTCTGGTATTAAGAGTCTAGGGCAGGTCGTGTGCCTCATAGGAGAGGATGAATTAACCAGGTGCTGCTCCACATCCTTACCATGCCCTCTCCGATGCCCCTGCAGGCCTGTGAAGTGTCCCAGGGAAGCAGTAGCTTAGGGTGATGTGAGAAGAGGACATGGGCATGTGTGTGCTCTCTGGGTACCTTTGTCCCTGCAGAACCCCGAGGGCCTTTTGCAACTGGGGCATGAATAGATGGACTTGTGAAGCCACATGGGTGTCTGTCTTCTCCCCCTGCTGTCTGCACAGCTTGTGTTCTCTCTGGGCTCAGGACTGAAGGTTTGGTACTACCAAAGTGCCTCTTGTTGCCCCCCCTTCACACTGGCGTTGTTTCTGCCTTCCCATCTGTGCATTGAACCTTTTCCATTTAGGCCAGGTTTGGTCAGCTTGATCCAAAGCCTGTAGTAGTGGATGTGAGCACTGTCTCATCTCTAATAGGCTTTGTGTGCCACCAAGAGACTTGGGGGGGATCAGAGGGCAGTGTTTATTTAGAAACGTGGAAGAACGTAAATACACACTAGCACAGGTAAACAAGGCAATAACAATTGTTTAAACACAGTCTTCTTCCATTTTCCTTTGGCTTTGGAGAGGCAGTGATAGATGCAATAGGAGCCTTTATGCTTTAACTTTGACAGAGCTTGCCCACTGTAGTCTGTGAAATGCAGACCCTCACAGAAGTGGATCCAAGCGTGTCATCCCTCTGCTTTCCCCACATGCAACAGCTGTATTGAGGAAAACTGGTTTGTCTAGGAAAGGGAATGGGATGGGTGAATGTAATGTGTGTCAGAAAGTTACTGGAGAGCAGCATTCAAAATATGAAATAGCAAGTTGACTGGCATATTGTAAGGGCATAGTGTTGCATGCATTTCTTTCAATTCCTATGGATACAGATATGAGAAGGCACACCCACATTGTTGTAAGATTTGGTGTTTCTTTTTCTTTTGATAAATATATAGCTTTTGTTAGTGGCTTGAAGTTTAATTCTGTTCTGTTCACACCAGGAACATTTTAAACTAAGAATAACTTGATTTCTGAAGATGTCTATTAAGACTAGTTAGAGTAGCATGAACCTTGTTTCTTTTAGAAACATGTCTTCTTGCTTACTCTTCTTTCTTCTCTTATCCCTTCTCTTTTACCCTGACCTTTTTGTGTTTTATTACACAAGTACAGACTTCAGTTGTACTGAATCTCTATTCCGTGTTCCCAGCAGAAATGTTTTGATGCAGATTCCTGTTTTGTACCAGGGAGCTATTGCATTTCAAGCACCTTCATCGTCAGAACAGGCTTGCAATTTATATCATGTTTAATGTGTTCTTTCGCTCTGTGTCTGGATTTTGTTTCAGGGCATCTAGATGACGATGGGTTGCCACATGGATTCTGTACTGTCACCTATTCATCAACAGACAGGTTTGAGGGGAACTTTGTGCATGGAGAAAAGAATGGCCGTGGGAAGTTCTTCTTTTTCGATGGAAGGTAGGCCCTCTTCGATTTTCCTTTTGTATTCTGCCTCCTGCTTGCAGCAATACAAAAACAATCTGCATTGATTACATGCTGCTGGTCTTCTGGATAAGCTTTCTCATTAAAAACTGTAGCTGGAAGGTTTTCTCTAGCACTGCTGGAGCTGTACCTTTGTGAGCTTGGGGGCTCCGTATGTGATATGGTGCCTAGAGTTGTTTCCTGGTGGGAGAACACAGCGGTGTGAGCTCTTTTACACTGTAAAGTTGTGAACTAATTAGAGACCATAAGAACTGGGATGTGCTCAGAGATATAGGAAACCATGCTGGCAATGACTTGGACTATAGTGTTTGAGTCCATAACTGCAGGTGGAGATCTGTTTGTCTTTAGCCCTATACAGAGACTGCAGCTGGACTGGGAGCTCCCTGTGCCAGACCTCTCACAGGTATAGGGCCTTGACAGAGGCCTCTGCTTGGCCTTGGAAATTGTTTAGTGGTTAAAAGGCACGTAGAGTTAAATATGGTTTTGTTCCCAACCCTGTCTAATCTTCCACAAGTTGCTTGTGGCCTGATTTGTTTTTAGAAAGGCCCCTATAACTTCCTGCCTCTTCACTGGGGATTGCGACAGTGGAATTGGGCTGGTCTGTGCCTACACGTGTGTTTCCTTCTCAGGTCTTCACTGTGAACACCTTGTACATCTTCCCCTAACTGCAGCACTTCTCTCTGCAGTTGCTCAGAACTTCCTCCAAAGGAGCAGCAGATGTATAAAATGACACGATTCTTCATGGTTTTGCAGCTGTTGGAGGCACTATGAATAGCAGCGTTAAACTGACAGTCGTGCCGGGTCTACTCTCCTCCTGCTCAGAGAACTGCTGAGCAGGAGCAGAGGTATTGTGCTGTCTCAGTGAGTCAGCTCCTTGTCTGTAACTTGCCTTTGCAATTGCTTCATGCTGGGGATTGTGTTTTGTTTTTTTAATCAAAGAGATAATATATTTATTCAGATATGCAGAAACTGATCAGGCGCCTAAGCTTGGACAGAGAAAAGTCCCCACTTTTGGTGATGTGCTATTAAATCTTGTGTAACTGAAAATTAGTTCTGCCCAGCAGCTGACCCCTCTAAAATAGTTTGGTTTTGTTTTTTTTTTTAAGTTGGCAGACAGCATCTCTGTAGACACATGTACATAATACTTCTGTGCTGGTTGATGATCTCAGCAGAGCAGTTGCTGATTGTACAGTCAGAGAAGCTGATCCACTATTTTGTTTGTAGGGCTGCTCCTCCAAGTAATTCAGGGTACAGGCAGTGCTCTGTGGAAAAACTCTGGCTGCTGCTGAGCCATTTCTGTACCATTTCAGTGTTGCCAACTCTTCTTTTTAAAAAATACATATAATTTGTCACCCTTTACAAAAATAAATAGTTTGCTACTGTATGACTGCAGGAGCTAGCAGAAAGAAAATTTGCAAAAATAGGCTGTAAAGTGCCTTTGGAAAATAGGGTATTTTTATGAACTGCCCTAAGCTTATTTTAACTGATCTAAAGCAGCCCTAAGGGAGCAGTGACTCCACTTACCAAAGACATTGCAATTTACCCAGCTATGCCCAGCTAGTGAGTAGTTCTCTGATGGATGGTGCAGGTGCCCTGACGTGTTGCAGGAGGAATGACATGGCATAAAACAGGACATGCTGTTTCCATTAAGTCTGCCATGGGCAAGGCTTGAGTGTTTATGAAGTGAATCTCAAACAGTTCTCCGAACACCTCTCCCCTTACAGCAGCTTGTGCTTTGGTGCAGTGGGGGAGCTGGCTTCAGCATTCCTGGAGCTGTTTCCCTCACAGGCTGCTGGTGAAGGCTGAGGACTGAACTGCTGTAGGTCTGTTGTCTGGGAATAGCTGTGTCCTGTCAGATGCTGGACTGGCAGCAGTGTAAGCATTCTTGTTTTTTTCAGTGTTGGGAAATGGGATCAGCTGCCTGGTTGCCTCATTTGTCTCAGTGAAAACTTTTCCCTTTACTGGAATACCTGCTACCTTCCTGTTGATTATTTAAGGAAGTGGAAACCTGGGATGAAATACCAGTTGTTTTTTTTCCCTCGCACTTCAAAAATGCAACAAACCCCAACATATTATTTTGGAGAGGGAAGTTTTGCTTCTGGCATACTCTCTGTGTTGGGTCATGTACTGGAGCTTTCGTTGGTGCTCACGCTTGAGGGAGTGCCCTTCACAAACCACTCTGTGCGGTAACTGGGAGCACGAAAGCTGGAAACAATTGTGAACAGACATCTCCCAGAACACAGCAGAGAAAACTTGTTTTAAGTTTTATAGAGGGATGTAGATATATATCCCATATAGAGGGAGAGGTGGGTGACCAGGGAGTGAGGGATGAATGGATCAGGGTCTGTCGTTGGAACTTCATACACCTGGAAGGATATTGCAGTATTTCCCCCCTCCTGCCCCCAGCTCTTATCACTGGGTAATTTTTTAGGTAGTGGATAATGGGAAGCTGGTACATCTTATAAAGCTTGACTTATACATTATCAGAAATATGATAATCTGAGAAGCAAACCAGATAAATATAGGCTGGTTTAGGACTTGTGTTAACAGGATTTTGTTTATGCAAGACACTAGCTGTTTATTGCTTCTTGTGCTAATCGGGTCATAGCTGCATATATTGTGTCTGTCTGCAGACACCATACTAGGAAAGCTTAAAAAGAGGGAAAGAGAAGCAGAGACTGGGGTGGAAATAACCTGTGAAAAGTAAAGATGTTTTAGCAAACCCAACTTTTTAGGCAAGGTTAACAAACATTAAATTCCTTCTTTAGGTATCTTTCTTTTGACTTCTTTAGATGATATGAGAGTAGAAAGATGTGGATGTTTTGAACATTGCTTGGAATTTAATGCAATTAAACAAAACCTAGAGGTTTGACTTACAGTAAAATAATTTTTTTTTCCAGTGCTGAAATGCTTTTGTAGTTTAGCAACTTCTGAACTTCATCTAACATCATTAAAGGTAACAGGACAGATTTTTGGTCTGTCACATACCATAAGCCGAGGGTGACAGCTTCTTTTAAAAGAGTAGTGCTGTATGTGGACTCCTGTGTAGTGCCAGCTAAACTGCTAAACTAAAGGAGAAAGTGGTATTGTTTGTAGTCAAGTAAGTGCTTAAATTTCTGGTGGTTCCCTCCTCTGCTCCTTCCTGGTGCTGCAGCTGTCTGTGCTGTTCTTTAGCAACCTGGATTGAGAAATCCATCTGATTGATAAGTAAAACAGGTTTCCTGCCCCTTCCTGCTCTGCATCTGATTTCTGTTGAGGCTTTTACTGTAGTTTGTTTTCATATGGAAACCTCGTCCAGCTTGCTAAAGTTATGTAAAAACAGACTGAAGCTTTAAAACCCAGAAAGTTAATTCTGAGAAAATTCTTTCTGCAACTCTTGAAAAATCTGTTTTGTAAAGCTTTGTAAAACATGTAGAGTCATGTGCTCCCAGACCTGCTTGGGCTCATACCTCAGACACCTGCATCAGAAAAGCATTATGCAGTATGTGTACTGCATACTGTTAGCTAAATATGCTGGAGTGAAAGCTAAACCATTTGTATTTCCTTACAATAGATCTAACCTGAGAAAGAAATGAGTGAATCTTTTGTTACAGTTGTGCTTTCATTCTGTTCACTTTCTCTCAGCAGCCCTTTTTGAGCAGATGGCAAGATATTAGTGTGCCCCTTCTAAAGGGTTTGCAGGACAAAACCAAAGTGAAATGTTTCTTTGTCCAAATCCAAGTGCAGTGCTGGTTCTGTTTGACAGGCTCTGTTCTGTTTGCAGAGAAACATACAGAAAATGGCCAAGCTTCTAGCAAATCCAGTACAGGTTGCTGCTGTGGCTAGGGAACTAACACTGAACTGGGAGCCGATTGCAGTTTGTGCTCTGTTGTGGTCCAGCTGTGTGACAGTTCCATTTCATCTCACCAGAGAGATGTCAGTAAAGATCCAAATATAGCAGGTGGAAAGTCCTACTGTGAGAGTAGCCAGCTTGAGCCATAATTTCTTCTTAGACCATGAGCATCATTTAGCTGCTGTACTTTGCTACCCCAGCCTATAAAAACCCCTCATCGATGTGATTGAGAGGAACGATGCTGTGTCCGTGTAGCGCACCCTGGTGAAAGGACAGCGTAAGTTGTGGAGGTCCGTAGAAAAAAAGTTTCTATTTTTTTATCTTGGCTTTCCACAAAAGCCAGTTTTACCTTCCTACTCCCCTTCCTCTTTCCCCTCTCAAATGTGGTTGAAAGTAGCAAACACATCACAGTTTCAGGAGCAGGGGGTAGTGATGCCTGGTGGGGAGCAGAGGAGGGAGATGCTGGCAGCAGTGTCCCAGCAGAGGAAGCTGCTGGCAGAGAGCCCTTCAGCTGTGCGGTCTGTGTGGCTGGTGCACGGCTCTGCCCCGAGACTGTGGAGTAAACAGGCACCAATAGGTACCTCCTCCTGGGACCTGACTTTCTTGAAGGCTTCCCATAGCCTCTCCGTACTGGTCAAGTGTAGAACAATGAGCAGAGGAAGGGGGTTGTGCTGTGGCTCGCCTCACAGCTTTGGGTTGTCTTCATAATAGTCTTCCACTGCTGTTTTCTTTGTCTCTGTACCAGCACCCTGGAAGGGTACTATGTTGATGACGCCCTGCAAGGCCAGGGAATCTACACGTATGAGGATGGAGTGGTCCTTCATGGCACGTATGTGGATGGAGAGCTGAATGGACCAGCCCAGGAGTATGACAGCGACGGGCGGCTGATATTCAAAGGGCACTATAAAGACAACATTCGACATGGAGTTTGTTGGATTTATTACCCGGTAAGGCTGACTCCCTGCTCTCATCAGCGTAGAATAGCAGAATATGTGTCTGACTTTGCAAGTCAGACAAAAAAGAAACAAATCCCCACCAGGACCCAGCTATCCAAAAGTTAACACACAAAAATCTGGGTCAACAACCTGTGCATTCCAATTTTGGATATTCCAAAATACAGTTAAACCTTTTCAGTGTTGAATGTTTGCCCAGCAGACAGGATTCAGCAAGGCTGAGATGCCTGCACTATTTGCATCTTCCAGGGAGCCTGGCCTGTGGAAGTGCATTTATGTTAATCTCCTTGGGAAGGGTGGGCTGGTGACTTAGTGGTGCTTACTGCAGGTGAGGAGCCACACAATCCATTGTAACCTGCTGCTCTAACCAAAGTTGGAGGGGAGACTTTGTCTCTTTCTGAAGGGTATGTTGTGAAGTCTGGCTTAGCCCAACAAATCAGTTATAACTGGTGTGAGAACTGTGCCTCTGATTGGAGTGTGGACAGAATTTTATCTTCTGATGCTTCATAAACAGATACTCCTCTGGAAAACTACGGAGAAATCTTTGTTGTGCTCTTTTAACTATGCTAGTAAGGACAACAACGTTTGTAGTGGATTTTAGGATTATTTTTATTGGAAATATTTCACATTTTAATTCTTATTCAGCCTTAGACAATGCTCCAGAGTTGAATGCTTCAATCCTGACCTTGTGCAGAGGAGGCAAAATCATCTGCATGTAATTAAGCTGCTGGTCAAAATGCAATCTATTTCTGTGCTACATATTGGATATACTTTGGTTGCAGATAAATTTGAAATGCTCACTGTTGGTTGTTCATTTTATTTACATTATATTTATTTTCACTGTTGCCATTGAGCATGTGTTAGAATCAACAAATGCATAGCATACACTGACAAAAAGGTACCCATTTTTCAGTACTAGGGTATAAAATACAGCTGACCCTTCAGGTCATATGTCTCCTGTTTCATCTTCCAGCTGTCAGTGTTGCTGTATCTTCTGGAAAGGTGGATATTTAGAGGTTGTTTATCATTATCACCTTGCCAGGTGAAAGCACATAAGGAGTTTCAAAAGACCTTTGCCATGGAAGCAACTGTTTATCATGATTCTTTGCATGGTGCAATGTGCACAAGTTTTTACCCATATGTAAGGGTCACTGTTCCTCACTATAATATGTTTGAAGCTCCTTTATTCTTGGAGTTGAACAAAATTGAGCCACTCTGAAATAGAGTCTGTGTGCAGTGATCTTGATCTAAATCAGTCTGTTTCCACATCACACCTGCTGGGTTTGCTCCAGGGCATTATTTGAAGATGATTCCTTGTCCTTTTTGAATTAAACACCTAAAGTTATTAGACCTGTGCTAATCTGTGCATCTCATTCTGCAATTGTGTAAATAGACCCAAGCTGTGTTGTAGGCAAATCACAGATGGCAAAGCCCAGGGCTAAAATATGGACACCTTAGAGAGGAAGAGTGTTGCTGATGATGGCTTTGAGTGAACAGTTGTTCTCATCAGGTACCACCTGACATCACGGGGGGATGTTGGGACAAAGAAGCTCTCCAGTTTTCCAGCAAATCTTTTTTTTTTCTCAAATAAGCACAAGTCTTTTGATATACCACAAATTAGCAGTGAGCAAGGCAGCATTTTAATTTTTCCTTTTCTCCAGCACAGTATCATACTAAGAAAACTCAAGACAAAGTTCGTGTGGCTTTGGGCCTTGGTTGCAGACTGTTGCTATGAAAATTTTTCCAAATGAAAGTCAGCATTTGTGTCCCATGAAAGGAAAGCTTCTTGATGAGTATGTTAGTCACTCATTCTCATGGTCTCACATCTGAACTTCCTGTAGCTTAGATTCCTTCTTTAAAAAGATGGGAAGATCTTTTTCATTTACTGAAGGTAGTGAAGTTTAACTAAATGCTCTGCCTTCTCTGTCCTGCTTTTGCTTTCAGGATGGAGGCAGCCTTGTGGGAGAAGTAAACGAAGAGGGGGAGATGACTGGAGAGAAGATAGCCTATGTGTACCCTGATGGAAAGACTGCATATTCTGGAAGATTCATAGATGGAGAAATGATAGAAGCAAAACTGGCAACTCTGACATCTGTAGAGGATGGGAAACCTCAGTTTGAAGTGGTACCAGGCAGTAAGTTCAGCAAACACAGAAACTTGTACTCTAGCTACTTGTACTCTTTGCTTTGCTGCAAACAGCTCTGTTTGTGTGGTGTTCCCCATTAGAGGCTCTCAGGGATGGCTGCAGTGAGGTAGGTCTGTTGGAGAGAAGCCCTTTCTCTACATGATAAAGCTGAACAGAAAGGTAGGTGGAGCAGTCCGTTTGTTCTGAGAGCAGATGAGCGGTGACCCACACAGTGGTGCTGCTGGACTACATTTCATAACCCTTCTCCTGCACACTTAGGGGCACAGTCCTGCTCCTTGCACACACCATTGCTGTCTGTGCCAGCTTGTCTAACCATGTTAATGCTGGCATGGTTACAGGCTTGCTTTTGTTAGCAAAGTCACTACCAGTGGAGAGGGAGGCTGTGGTTTGGTGTGGCTGTGGCAGCTGGGTAGATGCAAGTGATTGTTAGCACTGTGAATGTTCTGGCATCTGTGTTACGGAGCTGAAATGACCCAGGGGTTGGAAATGGTGAACTAGATTCAGTTGTGTAACAGTCTGACTCACCAGCACCCTTCAGTCTGCTTAGTCCTGCTAATAGAAAGTGGCTGTGGAATGGTTGGCATCAGGGTGGTGCTTTTGACCCACATAGCCAGCGCTCCTGCAGGACAGTGGTGCCTTGGGCCTGTGGTTCTGGAGTGCTTTTGTTGTGCTGAGGTGTATGTGATGATTCGGAGGTGAGCAGGTTAAGCTGAGGGCAGGGCCACGAGTAATAAAAAAGCAGGGGCTGTGCTAACACACAAACTGATTTGCCAGCAAGGATTGTCTCGCTTGATATGAAAGACCATAAAAGTCAGTGAAGAGGCACTGATGAGCAAATGCATGTGACTTTTTAATTTTTGAATCGCTCCAGTTGTGATTGCAAATCAAAATGTAACTTAGAAGATGACCTCGGAGAGTACAGTTGTGCTTTGTACATAGGATTGAATTACACACTGGAAGGAAGCTGTCTTCTGACAGAACAGATCTTGGACACCAGGGACAATGGCCTTTTTACCAAACTTTGTAATAATGCATTTAGGGTTTTTTTCTCCATCTTACTTCACCCTGCATCTTAACCTGTCTCCAGGATAGTCCTCTGACTGTTGATTGTAGAGTGATAAGTTATAATTAGAGCTCTTCCACTGTGTTGCTTATTCATGGCAGGAAATAAATGACTGTAGCAAGTGTACTTTGTGATTACTGAACATTATCTTCTGGCTGAAGTGTCTTCAGGATTCAGTCTAAAAAACATTCCATATTTGAAGTAGTCCATGATGTTTTATAATTAATGTGTTGTCAAATGTATACTTTTAAATTTTTGTTTACATCTTAATTTTTATTAAAGAGTCTGGGAGGGTCAGTTCTGAGACAGTCAAGTCCTCCTTAGTAGATTGAAACTCTCTCTATAGATAGATAGATAGATTATATCACCTTTTTGTGATAGTACAGCTACTCTGGTATCTCAAAGATAAAAGATAATCAAGAAACAGTATCTTACTGAAGACATTTACAGATGCAGTTCTGCTTAATACCTTTTTTTCTAAGCATAACATTTCTTTTTTGCAGTCATTAAAATTTAATTTTTGTATGTCTTATTAAGGGTTGCATGCTCTCAGTACTGCCAATTAGTTTATTTCTTTCATTTATTTCTGATTTCTTTTTTCAGGCCCAGTATACAGTTTTGACAAATCTACTTCAACCTGCATTTCTACAAATGCACTTCTTCCTGATCCTTATGAGTCAGAGAGGTAGGCTTTTTTTCTCCTCTCTTTTCATGTTGTCCATATTTCTTTGCTGTTACATATTTGGGGCCTAATTTTGCAAACAGAATTTAAAAGGCAGTGTCTGTAGGGGTTTGTGAAGTGGAACCCATTACTGCCCATCAGTCAGTGTTTGCCTCGATTGAATTTCTTTCTGATTCACACAATAAAATCACACTCTAGTGGATAGAAGACAGCAATACTTTTAAGATTAAACTAGAATAAGTTCTTAGCATTTCAGAGATGTGTTTGGTCAAGTCCTGGACTCAGCTTGTAGCCCATAGCTACAACATTCTGAGAAAAAAAGTATACTGCTCCCTTTTTTCCAGATGTGTGACTAGCTCCAGGTTGCAGTACCCTGTGTTCAGTATCTTGCTTGGTGGCTGGTGTTTGTAGTCTTCTCCCCTCCATACAGATGTAGCAAAGTGGCCAGAGTAAATTATCAAGCTAGAGAAAAATTAGATACTGTTTGTGACAGCCCTGTAATGTCAAAAACTCTTAAATGCCTAAATGAGTGATTAGTAAAATGCTGGCATTATTTTGCATCAAGTGCTTGCAGGTCTAGGGCTTCACCTTTAGAACTCCTGTTCAGTGGGAATCTGTGCACATACACACCAGCAGCCTCAGCTTGGTGGGGGCCTCTGGGATGTTATTGAGGATGTTCCTGAGCTGGAGCTGTCACTGAGCAGTAACAGTAGATTGACACTCTAACAAAACAATAATTTTAAGCTAATAAAGTCAGTCCCCACTCCCCAGAAAAGCTCCATTTTGCCAAGACGGAGAATGTATGGAAGAGAGGAAGAAGGAGTTGAGAACGTATGGAAGAGAGGAAGGAGATGTATTTGGATGTTTTGAATTATTACCAGCTTTATTAACTATTAGTCTTCATGCTAGTAGTATTGTGATAATACTTGTTGAAAATGAAGAATGTAGCCAATCACTAATTCCCTTCCTGTTTCCCCTTGCAGGGTGTATGTTGATGTCTCTCTCATTTCCAGTGCTGGAGAAGGGTTGTTTTCCAAAATAGCAGCAGAAGCCAGTACAGTGATGTCCTTTTACAACGGAGTGCGAATTACACACCAGGAGGTAAAGGAGAGAAAAAAGTCAGTCTGAATTTTCATTGCTCCTTTTGAAATCTTCCTATAGTAAGAGTTTACTTCCACCCTTCAGATTTAATGTGGTGGAGTTTAATTGAAAGTGCATGTTCACCTCTGTGTATGTATAGAAAAAAGTGGTGTTTGCTTGGGTCTTTTGAACAACTTACACCCAGGAAAAGCTTTAGTTGCTTATCTTAGACTGTTTGATTTCAAACTGCTGGCAAAGCTGACTCCTCCACACACACATCCATTGGGTTTTTGCATTGCAAACCAGGTAGACGGCAGAGACTGGGCCCTCAACGGGAATACAATATCCCTGGATGACGAGACGGTGATAGACGTGCCGGAGCCCTACAACCACGCCGCCAAGTACTGTGCCTCACTGGGGCATAAGGCCAACCACTCTTTCACTCCCAACTGCATCTACGATCCGTAAGTAGAAGCCCGTGCTTGGAGTGGAAGCTGCAGCCTGGTAGGCTGGGCTCACGGGGTGTTGTTTCTGGGCAGCCAAATGGGGAGCAGCTGGTGAGGCTGGGAGTGGGAAGTCCAGGCTCTGAAGCTTACCTGGGCCCTGCTTACTGGGTTGAATAGGAAACTGGCTGCCATTGCTAGTATTTGATGTCTCTTGAGATTGTAACTGTGGAGTATTTTGAAGTAAGCAATTGTTTTGTTGTGAACTTTAGGAGGTGCCTCTTGATTCTGAAGTGCATAAGTACAGCTCTCTAAATCCTAGCTTGACTAGGACTCTGCACCCTCTTTGCTGAACTACAGATGCTTGACAAGCACCATCAACTGCACTGTCATTTGTGAAACAAAAAAAATGTCTTCCTGCTCTGCAGCTGGTGCAGAGCACTAGGAAACTTTTGATGTATACACACACTCGAGAGTATAAATATTTTCATGTGTATAAATGAACAGACCTGTGGAGATACTATGTAAAAAATTGTTTTCCTTCATTAAATAATCCAGTTCCATTTACTGTGGGACACTGTGAGAAGATATACAGAGGAGTTATGATTGTTTTACAGGTAACCTACTGAGGAAATTCCCATTTTGATTTCCCATGCTCTCCAGTCTCTCCTAATCTGTAGTGTTTTCCTGCTGGGCAGATGTTTATCTCTGCAAGCCCAAGGCACAGGGCAGTGCTTCACTTTTATTACAAACAAGCAATGTTGCAGGACTGTTGAAAAACTTAATAGGGTGGTTTAATATAGAAATACTTTTGCCCTTTTTACTTTAGCCTTTATAAGGTTGACTCAAAACAATCCACTCATCCAGTAGCAGATTGTGTGACACTGTGACTTCTGAAACTACCACTGGGGCTAGCAGGGCATGTGGCTGACAGCTAAACCCAGCCCCTGTGTTTCACTCTCTGTCTAGGTTTGTTCATCCCCGTTTTGGGCCTATCAAGTGTATCCGCACCATCAGGGCTGTGGAGAAGGATGAAGAGTTAACAGTGGCTTACGGATACGATCACAGCCCCGTTGGGCAAAACGGGCCAGAAGCACCCGAGTGGTACCAGCTGGAACTGAAAGCTTTCCAGGCCGCCCAGCAAAAGTGAAGTGGGAGCACCTTCTTGGTTTAGCAAACTGAAACAGAAACTTGGATCTATGCACTACCTTTATACTGAAAACTGGACAACCAGGGATTGTTCATGCTGTTGCATCATAACTTTGCATTCTGTGTTAAGAGATAAGTTTCTTGCATACTAACTAGGTTTGACTGTGTTACTCATAGCGGATTTAAAATTAGCTAGCGTTACACCAGTCTTATCTGGAGAAATTATTTAATATTCTATACGAGATGTGATATTCTTTGGTAGCTTCTGCTTTTGCACCATATGCAAAGATGCCAAAAGACTAGACAGAAGACTAAAATGGGTATATTGTTCACTTTTAGTCGGCAGACTTAATGTTGCTCTATATCTGCCTAGGCATTATTGTGCAACTGCATTTTGCATATATGCCACTTGTGATGATAACAGTAATATTTTGATATTCTCTAATAGTAGCATAATATTGCCTTTTTAAACCTTTGATCTGAATCTTGCAATAGAGCAGTTTATTTATTAGCATATAGGAGGCTGGGTTTTAACTCCCCTTTCCTCTTGTCTGAACGTTGTTCTTTCTACAAATCCTCTTTTGCAGGAGAAAATCCTTTCTAACTAGTGGAAAGGCTTGTGTGTGTATGTGAGAGTGCTGTGTGTTGGTCTCTGTGGCTCTCTAAATAGTATAGCAACATGTCCAAACTTGATATTTATCTAGCCCTTCCGGCTGGCTTATTTTATTTAATTTATTATTATGACACGCAAATGAAGCTGTTTTTTGCATGTAGATTTTCTGAAAGGAGAAAACAGATTTGCTTTTTGAAGGACTTTCAGAAGTACATGTTCTGGAAGGCAAGCACATTACTTGCATTAGTGTCCATGAGTTGGTTTGTATATTTCACCTGTTAAAGTGTCCAGTTCTCAAGGCAAAAATTCTAGTGATGAGACCCTTGTGTCTCAAATGACTCTCTTACAGAAGGTGGATGTATTTGAGGGCAGGCTGTAGAACTTGGTTAAGGAGAACTGTAGCTTTTGTAACATGTTCAGTTGACAAAGAATATAGCCTTGTAGCCGTCTATTAGTAGTACTGGTTTAAGACAGTGTAAATTAATATAGTATGAGATATCAAAATAGGATTAAAAAAAAAGATATGAAAAGATTGTTTTTGAAAGACAAACAATGAATGTAAAAACACCACTCACTGCTCATATTTAGAAACAGCAGTCAATCCATAGCTTTGTTGCAGCCAGCAGCTGGGGCTTGTGAATATTCATCTGCAGGGCTGTGTTCTGGGGTTTTTCAGGGGTAAGGAAATTGTGCTTTTTTTTAATTATTTTTTTTCCCATATACTGTACTGGTCTTGCCTAATGCTGTATCAGAGAGAAATAATGTATCATCTTGGTCTGGGTACTGGAGCATGGCTGGGACTCTAATGCTCTCTTTTTGAGTTTAGCAGCTTAGGAAAAGCTCAAATACATTTGCAACACTTTCTTTAAATGTTTATAGTTTCAAGAAGTTTGTACATATGTAACATAAATTATTTGAAAATCAGACCTACCTTTCTATTGCAACACATTTTGGTTGGTTGCTTGAACGGTTGGAAGTGTCTGGCTGTCTGGGGAGCTAGACATGGAGAACGTGTTGGGTTGGTACCTGCAAGTGGCAGGATGAGGTTGCTGTTCCATGCAGTCTGAGAATCCTTGCTTTCGTACCTGTGAAGTTAGGAGTTACTAAGAAGAACCTCTGTAACTTGGGGTTTTCTTTAGTTCCTGTGACTGATCACAAACCTTTTCCAGCACCTAACCATGTAAGGTTGCACAAAAACTACCCTGTGCATGTGCCAGGGGTGGCAGGGAAGGGTGCAGATAAGCTCAGGGCTCGTTGACACTCTTCCAGCAGTGATCAGAATGTGAGCTTTGACACCATCCATCTCCTGGAGACTCAGGCCACAGCTCTGCTTCTTGTCCAAGGCAGGTGGCTGGCAGAGGTGACAACCTGGGGACTCGGCTGAGTGTGCAGAGACAGGACTGAGCCTCACAGGTGAGGGACAGTTCTCAAAGGTTGATGGGCAGTACAGCTTCAGCAGAGGAACCTCAGAAAGAAATAGGTGTGTCTTGATTTTTCCCTGCCTGTCCACAGGTCATTCTTTTAGATCAGCCATTTGCAGAAAGTATATGCTGCTGGGAGGAACCTGAGCGTCTTGGGAATTGTTCTGCCAGGACCATCAAGTTTGCAAAGTAGAGGCTTGTGTTTAAGTGCAGAGAGAGGAGAGAGGAAGATACGTGACTAAACCCTGCTGTGAATGGATGGTAACTCCTTCCACAGTCTTGATAACCTGTTACGGACTGCTGGCCTCTTTGTGCCTGCTGAAGAATCGTGCTTAAAATGTTCTGGTCTCTAGAGCTCCTTCAGCTTTGTTCCTGACCAGTCTCAGACATCTATCTATTCCTCTGCTATCTCCAATCTGTGTGGAGTTGCTTATATTTTAATAGCTTTGTCAGTTTTCAGATTGCCTATTTTTTGAAATAAACATAAGATAGGTGCTCTTTGCACATCAGGTTTGAAGGTGGCATCCTAAAAATAGGGACATTTTAGTGAAGAAAAGGCACTGAGGTATCCTCTGTGTGTTCTCCAAAGCTGTTAATGTGGTGACAGTCAAGCAGATTCCCCTGCTCTTGCATACAACTGTAGCCTGGTAGTATGCCACAGCTGTGGCTGCTGTCTGTAGCTCCACTGTTCTTTTTCTCTCTGCTGTTAAAATCTATTGGTCCTCCTATAGATCCTTTCGTCAGTGACCAACCTTCTGTAAGAGTTGTGATTATAAAGCTGCTTCGGCTTGACTCAGGACCAAGCCTTTTAATTCGTCTTTGTTTTCTTTTCCTTTGTGGTCAGTTAGTGGATATGGTTTTTTGGGGATGGTTTTTTACCACAGGGCAGCGAAAGGGCTGAGAGCTGTGTGTCCTTCAGAGGTTTTTGAGAGGTGTGCGTTGGCAACCACAGGTACAAACACAGGTTAGTTACAGAACTCCAAATAATGCCTTAACTTGGTCAACGTATTGCAGCTCAGCTTCTGGGGCTCACAAGACAGCAAGACCAGCCTAGCAAAACTATTTAGTGGTAGTAACCCAAGCCCTGCACCAAAACCTGGGTTTAATTTGGAGCAGGGGTAGCAGGCACTTTGCAGAGCAATTCATTTGAGTCTGTCGAATGCAACTGACTATGGGAGAACATGCAATAAGTCAAGAAGCTTCACTTCTCAGGCTGGCTAAAAGCCTGTCCTGTTGGCACAGATGCTGGAAAAAGAGCTGATGCCTGTCAGCTGAGCCTGGGTGAGCAGCTGGCTCTCGGAATGCCCATGGTGACTAAATGACATAAGAAAACCTGGAATTGCTGCTTTTTTCAGGTAGGGGTCAGTTCCCAGTGTCTGCCTTTGATCTGCAGTGCTGCCCATGGCTCCTCTGTGATGGCAGTGTTGTTACCTGAGCTTCTTTATGAGAAGGAACTTATATCAGGTTGTATTAGACACTGCTGATTGTCTCTTTCTTTTAAAAAAAAATAAAATATATATCTATCTTAAATCTCCTGCTACAGCAGCACTGTTTTGTCACCAGGAATACAGAAGCTTAGTTTTCTGGAGAAACAATCTTGGAGACGAGAGCATGAGAAGTTACAGCTGAGAGCCAACTGCTGCTGGGTCACTCCTCTGGATAAGAGGGAAAAGGGCTTAGGCCTGGGAGGGGTGTCTCAAGTTGAGTCTCGTGCTATAATTTTACTTTATGGGATCTACCAAAATACCTAGTTTTCCTTCACAAAAATGAAATTATTTTTTTTTCTCAAGTAATTAAAAAAACCTTAACATACAAATATCTGTAAGTCCTAACTGTTGAAAAAGTCAAAGGAAATATGTAGATATTTCTCTTGAGCACTTGTGACAGCTGGGGTAGCTCTCTGACTTTTCCTGCAGTTGCAGCAATACCCCCCTCTAGGATGGCCTGTGCTTTTGTTCAGTGCAGCTCCTGGGCGACCCCTGCAGCTCTGGAGACCTTTGGGAGGCCAGTCACTCGGGCCTGCGTTTCAGGAACACTTGGGAAGTTTCCTCCTTAGTTCAGCCTTTGCAGATGCAGAACTCTCAGTGTTTGGCAGCTGGTGGTGGCTGTGGTTGTAGGATGTTGCTGGTGGGGCAGCAAGAGCACCATTGGGCATTGCTTACACTGGGACAGGCACTGGGGAGCAAGGCAGCCAGCATAGCCCAGCTGGTGTGAAGAGACGAGGGGGGAAACTGCCTCTTTTCTGTTGCCTTCCCAGTTGGCTGCTCTTGTCCTTTCATCAAGACCAGTACCCACCACTTTGTGCCAGGAACTGAACCGTGTTGCTTCTATCCCAGAGGCTTCTGTGATTTCTCTCCTCTCACTCCCATTTGATAAGTCACTTTGGGAAATGCTGCTGTTGTGATGAGGTAGCGAGTCGTGTGGAGCTGGTTACCTGCTGCTTTGTTTTCCTCTGGCACAACAGAATTGCTGGAGCTGTGAGTGCCTGAGGAATTCACAACAAACCAACCCAATTGCTTTGAAAAACCCATTGCTAAGTGTCTCCTCCTGTGCCGGGGCGCTGCGATAGACGCCGCGTCCTCGTGCCCAGAGCGCTTGGGCGAGGAGCGCGACGAGGGAGCAGCTGGGTAAGGTGGGCTCCACGTTCCCCTGTGCCCCAGGGAGAGCTTGTTCCTTTTGCTTTGTGTACTGGAAACATGAGAACTATATTTTTGGACAAAGCATTTCTAAGCGGTCTTATAAGGGATTTTTTTTTTTTTAATGAAAATCAACAAAGGTGCAAGATTGAGTGCATTGTTTACTTGCCCCAGATCAAAGGTTTTGAACACTGAGGTCACTATCTGTTGAATGGACCCTCCTCTTGGCTCTGTCTTCAGGCCATTGAAGCTCCTGCCCTCTTTCTCTACCAGTTTTACTGTAACTATTTTTTTTTTTCCAGGAGAAATATACATACAAAAATTCTAAGCAATTCAATGTTCAAGCCATAAAATCATCAGTGTGGAAAGACCCTCTTCACAAGTTTTAACATATTTGTATGTAAAACGATGTTTGTATGAAATATTTTCATGGTAGAATGAATATTTGAAAAAAAAAAAAAGTTCCAGTAAAATCTAAACCAAACTTAAAAGGATGTCTTTTTCTAAGATGCAAGTGTAATTGATTACCAATAAGTAGATTTTTTTTTTTTAAGGGGAGATGCAACAAATGATCTTTACAACTACAAATGGTCACTTCTGCTATTTGGGAAAGTATTTATGCAGCATTAGACAGGGCTGTCATAAATAATTGCAATAGCAAGGCCAGTCACATCTTCAGGACCTCTCAGCTTGTCCCTCTGTGATATTGTACAAACAGACCCATCCCTCCTTTCTGCAGATTTCCTCCTAGAAAAACTTTCCTACTGTAACTGTACTGAATTTAACTCTTGAGGTAAGATCCAGACTAAAATTGTGTATTACTTAACAGTTTCTGCTGGGCCTTCTGCTATTTTAATACTCTTGAGCCCATAATTACTGGGTGTCTGTTCTGAAGAACTAAGTGCTAAAGAATAATCCTTGGGGTAAGCTTATACATGTGTTAACAGTTAACCCCAGAGTATTTAACTTGTATACAGTACTTGATAGGTGTTTTATGACATTTGTACTCGAACTATGAGCCTTACTGAACATCTGTAGGTTTATTCATGACTTTTAAAAAATGGATAACTCTAAGAAAGATGTTTACATGAATGATGATTGCCCTTCCTTTGATGTTATGAATGAGGTTTTTATAGTGTGTTTGGGTGTATGTGCCAGGAAGTAAGAAAAATGTTTCTGGGGAAAAATAGACTTGACAAACATTTGTAATAAGTGAATTTTAAAGATTGCTTTAATTGCGCTATGAAGGCAATGCAGATATTAAAATATTCAACAGAACTGTCGTCTCTCCTTTTTTGTGTGTCATGGTTTGGGACATCCTTTGATCTCTTCCCCTTTGCTTTGCAGCCACAGTTACTGCCCTCTGCTGTGATTTCTGCAGAGGCCGTGGTACTTCATGGTGGGTGTAGCTGTGGGAGGGCTGTGCTCTCCCCTCTCTGAAAGGGTAGAGAAGGGACTTACTTGGCCTTGGCGTTGCCCATTGACCCTTCGCAGTCCTAAAGCTGAAAGGCTGAGTGCTTGCTATGTGTTTGTGTTATCTCCAAATCAAGCTGTGTGGAAGGTGATGCTCAGTACCATGTTCTTTGGCCCAGACGTCTATGAGATTATTTTGGAAATTAGTCCCATTGTCTGACTTGGGTTTTTTTGGGCATGGGGCACAGGATGTTTCCAAAGACCCGTTGGTTGTTTTCACCGTTGTAAGCACAGGGCACTTTCCTTGTTTAGTTTGTGGTAGTGCGATAGAGACAACCTGCCAGGCCTCCCCATATATGAAATTTAAGCATCATCCTCTGTATCAGAGGTTTTAACTATTTGGCTTAATTGAAGCACACGTTTCACACAGGATAACCTGTGCGCTAATGTCATGGTCAAGTCCAGCCTTCCATCCCAAATCCATCAATGTGTTGCATCATTTCCATCATGGCCTGGTGTGTCATGGGCCCAGCAAGCCATAAGTTTTTCACCTTTATGTTGCCCATCCAGATCTACCTGATCCACTTTGATCTTAGTAGCTGTTGGTTGTTTTAATGCTCTTTAGTGGCTTGACTCTTGGGTACACGAGCTCTACCAGTAACCATGTTCTCTACCTACTCAGCAGTATCTTGTTAGGATCCAGCAGCCCATCTGGGTTTATTTCTGTGCTGCCAGTTGCTCTGCTTCCATTGCCGAAACCACCCACAGGGGGCATTTGCCACCATCCGATACTTGGTGCAGAGATAGAGCACTGGCCAACTTGTCTTGCTCGGCAGCAACCACAGCCACCTGGATGGCTTTTGCCTCTGCAAACTGACTCAATTCATCTCCTTCAGTTGGTGCAGTGGGCTGCCTTCATCCCGTCTGGCTGCGTTCCGGTCCCAGTCTGGTGTTACGGTCCTTTGTTGACTCTACTGAGGTGCGCTGGGTTTATTTAAAGAAATCGCAGCTAACCTTATGCATTGGGTTCTTAAACACGTTGGAAGGGTTGGCAGACGTGCTTTAGCACCCCGCTTGTGGGGCCGGTTTTGTCTGGAGGGTTCTCCTGCTCGCTTTCCAAGGCGGAGAGGGCACCCACCTGCCCCAGCTCCGAGAGGGGCCCTCCGGGGGTGCCGGGGCGGAGGCGGCCGCTCCCGGCGGGCGGAGCAGCCGCGCACCCTCCACGGCAGAGCCTCTCCCAACCTCCTCTGTTTCTTTTCGCACTGACTCGGAACTTTCTTTTTCCCCGGAGGCGGAGCTGGAGCTTTCCCGGTACCTGCCCCGCTGCCAAGCTCCGGTAGCAGCACCGGTGAGTGCCGGCCGGGCCGGGGGCCGCCGAGCCGCCCGCCGCGCTGCAGGTGAGGAGCCGGGCAGGGCGGGCGCGAAGCTTCCTGGGTCCCGACCGACGGGAGACGGGACGGGGGGGGCCGGGAGGGCGCCCCGCGGTCGACGCCGGGCCGGACCCCTCGGTGCCTCCGCCGGGTTGTAGCAGCGCGTTTGGTAAAGGGCGGCAGGGAGGGGAAGAGTCGGGTCTCGGGTGCTGGCGGTACCGACATCCCCGGGCAGCCGTGCCGAGTCCCCCCGCTCTGCGGACGGCACTTCCCTGGGGGGCTCTCGGCGGGTTCCCCTCGGTCCCGCAAGGGCGATCAGCTGCTGCCTCGCCAGGTCCCGAGTGTATCTGCTAAAAGGAACACAATCCAAGCAAACCCCCGCACCTTTCTGGACGGTAGAGACCCCGAGGAACAGAGGATGGTAGTGGGGTTTGACGTGAAGGTGGGCATCTTGGTCCGGACACATCAGAAATGGTGTCCCAGGCACCTGCCCGGGGGCGACGTGAGGGGTTTCCCAAAAGCCGGCTCACCTTTGCTCGCTTTCCCTCGCCTCGATCTGTAGGAGCTGAACTCTGCACTGCCGGTGTATGTGCGGTTCTGACGCACCGCAGGACGCTGATGCTCCCGTCCCTTCTTCCTCCTGCCTAGGAAAAGCTGGTCTCCCCTTCGCTGCACCGCCACGGTGCAGCTTTCCCGCCTCTGTGCCTGGGGATTTATGTGCGGACGAAAGCAGAATGGATCGCTACCGGTATTTCGTCTTTAACCAGAGGAGCATGGTCGTGCTGGGTCTGTTCCAGATAGCCTTCAGCGCAATGTGTGTTGGCAGCGGGTTCATAGACGGCCTTTTCAGAATGGAGTCTCAACTGAGCAAAACCAGAGCTCCAATTTGGGCTGGGATGGTAAAGTTGCACTATATTTTCTTTGTTTTGTGTTCTTCCCCCCCCCCCACCCCCACTCGCACGCACCTCGAGGGTAGGCGGGAAACCAGGACTTAATGGTGACCTGGCAGTGCTGGATTAACAGTTGAACTTGATGATCTTAAAGGTCTTTTCCAAGCAAACTGATTTTATGATTCTATGGCTTCTTGCTAGCTCTTCCCTGCTTTAAACCTAGATAATAAAAGTTTACTTATCATGGTAGAGATAGGAGAGTGCAAGCAGTCTTCTCTTTGAAGGAGCTAAATGAAATACATTTCTACAGGATAATATAAAACATGGAGCGAAGTGGTGAGTGACGGGTGTTTTTGCAGCAGCATAACGACCACAGAGAGCCCGTTGAAGATTAGGAGGGCAGCCCTTCATATGCATATCAGGTGGATGACCATCTGAGTGACGTTCTGTGTCCCACGGCACTAATTCTCTGTACCACAAGGAGGAGCATGTCCACTCCTCGCTGTTCTGTACCCTGGTGTTACTGTTGCCACCCTGGTGAGACTCTGCAAGGGAGGTGGACTGAGGAACTCTCTTCCATCTGTAGACTGCCTGTCTCAGTAATATCTTTTTTCCATCTACTAGATGCATAAGGACCTAGGAAAGCAGTGCACATTTTTAGCCCTTTAATCAGATTTATTTCATCAGTTTTATTATTTGGCCAGAGCCATAAATCCAGTCAGACGATTGCTGCTGTGGGGGTAGCAAGTGGGCAAGATGCATTTCAAGCCCCTGGGAGATGCTGCAGAGGAAAACAGAAGAAAACAGAAATTCTCTTTCCATTTCTGACCTAAGTTACTTTGACTGAAGTATTGAAAACAAGGGCCTTTCATCTGCTCTGTAGCAGCTTATCATTAGAATCTGATACTGTCTCACTACATAGAGTATTACCCACTCCTTTTGTGCCCCGCAGGTGATGGGAGTTCCAGGTGTCCTGGCTTTGTTTTCCTCGCAGAGGAAGAATCCAGTGCTGGTAAGCCTTCGGAGGGGGGAAACTGTGTGTGTACAAGGTAGGGGCATAATGTTATCTGGACGATTGAAAACAGTTTTGTTTTGGTAGGGAATGAGCTGCTGGTCCTTGTGCAGGGTTGAAATTTTCCTGGTGTTATGTTTAGAAAAGCTGCTACATTCATAAGTCAAGGAAGGATACAGGGTTACCTCACTTTCTGCTGCAGAAGATAAGCACTGCCTCTAATAACAAGCAAAAATCTGTAAACAATTCTGAATGCATTTGTTTTTTTATTCCTTCCTGATAGTAAAGTTTGTGTATGTTAAAATGTGAAACGAATTAATTGACTTGCATTGCCCAGGCAGGTCTCTCCAGCCATGTAACCTCAATGGGGGGATATTGTTTATACGTAGGACATCTCAAAGAACAAAGTCTTTGCGTTGAGCTAGCACACATGGGTAAGGCTTGAGACTCTGCTGTAGCTCAGAAATTGGGTATCATGGAAAACCTTTACTGCTCTGTGTTTGACTTCCAAGTGACTGTACCAGGTACTTTTTAGTGCTACAGAAAGTCAAAGGCTAATACCTACAATGCTTGTTAGTACATTTTGGCTGTATTAGTTACATTGATTTGTCGGGGGATAGTTCTAATTCTCTCTCCCCTTCTTTTTCTTCTTTAATTTATCTGTCTAGGTGAATGTGCTGATAGTTGCTTCCTTAATCTCTTGTGTTGCCATCCTCATTGTAATAGTTTATAGCTCCCTCACACTGAACTATGGTGAAGAGGAGGAGCTAAGCTTTTCCCCACTTCATGTTATCCATACTGTAAGTATTGATATCATGCTTATTAGTGGGGAACATGACTGTCTAAATCTTCAAACATTACTGGCCATGACTTGAAAACAGAACCGGGTTTCCAGAGTGTCTAAAACAGTTTGAAGTGATGCCTGCAACAGGGCAAAAAAAAAAAAAAAGGGTAAGTCTGTGGTTAAGTATCAAGTAAGGTACTGAAAACTGCAAGACCAGATAGACATTTTACAGCCAGCTCCTGTCCTTGGCTGCTATGGCAGCACAACTGGTATTGGTGGCTATGTGACCTAAGGCCCAGCTCTCCTGGATACCCTGCTGAGAACCAGCTGCCTTAGAGCAACAGCTTATCCCCAGAGGTGCAAACACTGGGTATGTGCCTGACCACACTGCATGTTGGGTTAACTGCTGCTGCTGAGCAAGGAGGGGGTTGGGTTGTGCCAAGAGCAAAGCACAGTGCTGCTCGTGAAAAGGGATAGGTGCTGGGCATACCCCTGGCCTGGTTTGAGACAGCAATGGCTAGGTTTGAATCCTTCACAGTGTGCACCTCAGGTGATAAAGCTATGTTACAGGTCAGCTGGTTAAAACTGGGTGTTACTTCAAGTGTATCTTGAAAGCTGAAAAGAAGGAATGAGTTAACCCTTTTGTACCTCAAACCTGGCGCAAGTGATGGCTCCCTGGGCGGGGGTTGAAGCCATCCAGGCAGATGAAGTTATTCATTAGTTTATTGCAGGACAAATGGAAATGTTAGGTTGCTAAGGCACAATACAGCAAGAAGACATTTCTCATATTCCACATGAAGAGGCACAGATACCTCAAATGGGCATCTGCAAATGGGTTTCTAACAATTGTTAAAGCTGTTTCCAAGCCTAATACCATTGCACGGTGCCTTACATTGAATCAGAAGCCTTGTTTTACTTCTTGCTCTTGTACTATCTGAGGTTCACATTTGGCTTGCTTTTCAGAGGCGGAAAAGCCTTAAATAACACTGACTCTGAATCAATCACATTCGATGCGATTGCAGCATTGTTAGATTTTTTTTATTATTTTTTTGTGTGTGTGTGTAGAATTTCACTTTTCCAACGTGGCTTTAACATTTCCTTTTCTGTTTGCAGAGGTTCGTACTTAATAAAGTAGTCAAGGCTGCAAACATAGTCATGCTGGCTGCGTCCATCTGCAGTGCTTTTGTTGTGCTGGTGATGGCTTACTTGGGATGCCGGAGCCTTCCTCGCTGCTCCTGCTATGACAGTGTAACTGGGATGGTGAGTGAGAAGGCCCAGGGCACCGTTTAGTTGTACTGGGTGGGTAGGAGGGGAGAGAAACTGGGGAGATGTGTTTTTCTTCTATAAACCTAACCTCAGCTCTACCTCGATCTTGAAGGGCTAATTCTAAGAAACCAAGTGGATGCTATAAAAGGTTTATATATTTGTATTTTTTTTTCTTTTCCTATCACCCTCATATTGACAGTCCTGTGTGAGACCTAGCATAAGTGATCTCCATTTCCCAAACCGTTAGTGCAGAAGCTACCATAGTTGCATTGCCTATGAGTTCCTGCTCTCCTCAAAACCCACTGCTTCTTCTCTTACCCTTAAACCAACAGTTGTTCCCAGTACAGCATTTCAGAGACTTACACACCAAGATTCCTTATCCCTAGACCTACAGATTCAATGATAAAAATATCCCAAGTACCTTGTGTGAAGTGCAGGGGAGATGACACAACATATTTTTCTGCTAATTTGTAGCTTTACGTCAAGGGATTGGGCACATGCTGTGTGTCCCTGCGAAGTAAACTCAGTAAATACCAGCTACTTCTCTACTAGAGTCATTCTGATGCTGTATTAATCATGTACATCCAACCATCTCACTGGGTAAGGAATTAATGGGTGCAGGTTACAAAGCAGCTGTTCTCAACTAATGACACCGAATGAGTGATGTGAGACTGCTTTTAAACTAAACCTTGTTAGGAGGAGTGGACTCCTCAGAATTTTAAAATGAGTTCAGGTATATTGTTTTGAATGAACTCACAAATGAGGGTTTTGATGACATTGTTTCTTCATAGGAATGGTTGCAACCTAGTGAGGACCAGAATCAGGCTGTGGAAATGGTTTGCGCTGTACAAAGTGAGTAACTCCATGGATTTGGATATTCACCAGGGACGTGGAAGGAGCATCCAGAATAAGCTTTACATACCAGGCCAAAATCCTGGTAGCCAAAGCACTCTGAGCCAAAAGGAGCTCAGGACTTTGTGTTTCTACACCAGGTTTAATGGTTTCTTAATTTTCTTCCCCACACAGACCCTGGGGACAAAATCTTTAACTTCCCAGATCGATTTCCATCCCAGGACTTGGAAGAAGAGGAAGACACACCAAAACCTCCACCATATATCAGAATGGCTTGACAAAGTGGTTGAACATTTTAACTGGACTGGTCTAAAAATGTGGCAAGGTGGATGTAAGAAGTTCTTCTTCTAAGAGGGTTATGCACTTTCCCCTGACCTTCTGAAAGTCACACAGAGCAAGAGAGAACTTTTGAATGCCCGACACCCAGCAAAGGTGGCAGTACAAAGGGGAATATCTGCAGATGGTTTGGGACATCCAGCCTTTCTATAGTTGAAATACCTCATTGCCTCTGGAAAGCAAGAGCTTTTTTTCCCAGCTTTTATACTTAAACCAGGTTTTATTCCACTAGAATTCATCGTGCAATTTGTATAGCAGTGCTAGTCTTAGACATTTAAATATTAAATACAATTCATTTTTTAAAAGAAACTGGTTGTGTATTATTAGCAGTTAATTCTTTGGATGATATGATAGTGGGTGAAGGACAATCAAGTGCTCTGAAGCTCAATAATGAAGTGGCAGCTTTCAGAGTCCTTTTTCTTCTTGGCAGGGCTGGGGGCAAGTGAAGTTTCTGATACAATGCCAGTGTCATTCAGGTACCTCTGCCAAAATGTGTATTCTGTGGGATGTACAAATGTTGGTGACAGTAGTTTCAGTGCTGGTCTGTAATGCCAGGATGGTGGGAACTGGAGTTGCAGTTGTTCCTCTTAGTAACTTGGATAGTCTGAATTCAGTTCTGGGGTTTATATTTTGACTTTGGAGACTGAAAGTTTAAAAATATGCACTGTACAGACAAAATGCCAGGCAGTCCTCTGAGTCTGTGCTTATCACATGTACCCTTAAAAAGGAAGCTTGCCACAGCTACATCATTAAAAATTAGCATTACAATATTCAAGTAATCCTGCAAGTTAGCAAATCCTGTCTGATTTTGCAGTCCTTTGGGATTGGTGAGGTGCAGAGATGGACAGGTAGTTTCTATTAAATTATTTGTAAGATTACTAAACATCTTCAAATTTTGATGCGTTTATATGTGAAGGTCTTTTACACCTTTTGTTGTACTCTTGAGCAGAAAAATAGCCTAAGCTGCATGTGGGCTCTGGCACCCCTTTGTACATAAGGGGTGTCCCCATTACTGACATTAACTGTCG
>VYZU01056863.1:29351-41565 GCA_013401355.1 Ceyx cyanopectus | reverse complement strand
GTATAAAGTTTTCAGCCTTGAAGTAGGACAAACCCTCTGGTTATCTAAAATGCCAACAGGCCCAGTTATCTCCCCTTCCCCCTTCACATCTAGTTTAAAGCTTTTTGTCTTATGTCAGAAGCTTCTGCTAAGCTTTTTACCCCCTGAAAGAAATGCAAAAGCAAGCTAGAAATCAAAAAGCCATCCAAAAAGGTAGCAGGAAATGTCCCACTCTGGGAAGAATGACAGCTGATGGTCCCTTTCAGTGAATGTTTTATTTCCTCAGCTTCTCCTTTTCATCCTGCCTTGCAAAGCAATTGAGGTTGCTTTATGTTGTTCAGAGATCAAAGCGTGTACAGTGTACAGACAATTATTTCAACCAAAGGAGCTTCAGAGTGTCTTTCTTCTTCCTTTGTGAGTTTAACTAGCTTGAAAATGAAGAGTTTGTGTCTCTGCTAAAATAACTCGTGCGGAAATTTAAATGCAACTGAAGAAACTGAAGTTGCAGTATCTGCTTAGACACAGCTCCAGATGCCATTAAAAGAGACCAGATGTCAAGTATTTTCTGTTATATTCTAAAACGAAGGGCAATAAAAGTTTCTCTTTTACTCGTTTTAACCTAATGGTGAATCACTGTGCAGATATACCCACATATTTCAGTGATATAATCATGACATAGGAGGTATGGATGCTCTGCAGCATCATGAGACTATCAGCATGGCTAAGACAGTTTGGAGGGAAATGATCTCCAGATTCTCTATCTTCATTGTTCCGGTCACAGATGAAGACTTGGCTTGACAGATACACAGGACTGAATTTCCCCCCAGTTTCCACTAAAAGAGAATGGAAAGTGTGTGCAGGGGAGGGAAGGGGTGACTCACTCTTGTTGCTTATTCTGGGTCACACGCTTTATTTTGACAGGACTGAGAAGTTCATTTATATGTTCATTTTGATTACCAAGAAAAGTACTAAAAAGGAAAGGTCTGTGCTCATACTTCATGCAAGACTGAACTTCAGGTTTATCTCTTGCTTATCTCACAATGTAGTTCCAGCCTCTGTGAAGTGCTAAAGCAAGTTCTTCATTTAAAACATATGAAATATCTGACAAGGTGGCTGCCATGCTTGCAGTGGAATACTTGCTTGAAGATTCCTCTGGACCAAAGCCCAAAGAAATTGACAATGACATTCTGTCAGCTGGTGCAAATCTGCTGGGTCAGGTCAATGCTGGGATACATGGCTCTTTTTGCAAGTTTTCCAGAACTTCCCAGAATATTCTATTTCTATTTTTGAAAATACATATATCTGGCCTGTCACCCTATGGTGGATATTAAAATTCTGCTTTTGACTGGGTACTTCCTTAATTTGCAACTGGTACCAGGTGTACACCAGATAAATTTTCGGTGGAACTTTACTGATATTGTATATTTCTGATGCAGATTAAACAGAAATTACAGAACATGTGACTTTTGTAGGAAGAAAGAAGCATTTCCAGAAAACAATATTTTCCATCTGTTTGCTTGTTTGGGTTTGTTGATTTGTTTTGTTTAGTTTTGACTTTTTGGGGGTGTTTGATTTTGTTTTGGTGGGGTTTTTTTTTTATTTGTTTGGGTTTTTTTGTAGGGNTTTGTTTTTTGGTTTTTTTTTGTGGGTTTTTTGGGGTTTTTTTTTTTTTTTTTTTTTTTTTTTTTTTTTTTTTTTTGTGGTGTTTGGGCTTTTCTGTGGTAGCTTTGTACACTAGCAAAAAAGTTGGTGTTTCAGACTTCCCAGTTTCATGAAAACCTTTGTTTTGGCTTTAGTTTGAATGAGTTCATAGTCAGGAATTTTTCACTGAGGGTTAGGGTTCAAACCCCAAGTCTCAAAGCAATTCTGTGCTACAAAGATTGAGTTTTAGGCTGTTTATTTGTTGGAACCAGGGAACTTTCACCCAAATGATAGCCTCACTGAGGGCTCAAATGAAACCTGACCTTAGTTTGCTAAAAAGTATCTCAGATTTCTATCTAGGTGTATAAATGAACAGCACAGTCCTATCTGAACAGTTCTCACTCACAGATAATTTTATCTCATAACACAACACCAAGGCGTGAAAATATTTCTCTTGTCTCACATAGTGTTTGCAATGTTGCTTTGAGACTAGATCAAGAGTATGTTTATAATGCAAGCACACACAAGCAGAAACTTGCCCATGCATTGACCTGTCCAGCCAATGCAAGTTTGGATTTGAAAGCCATAAAATTGACTTTTTATGACGCCAGAGTTGTCCTAAATGGTCAGGTGTTATTCAGCTGCAATGCTACAATAATGTAACTGTATGAATTTTACCCAGGATTTGGCACATGCCTTAGCATCTCAAAAGAGGATTTTTTCTGCCTGTCTATTCTTGTGTGGTGTCTCTCAGGAAAAACAATGATCAAGCTGGGAGTCAAACTGAGGTTTTCTGTCCCGAATCAGTGTCACCCAAATCTCACCTGTGTAGCCATCCTGTCTTCCTCCTCTCTCCTGCTCAGTTGCACAGAACTCAAGTCTGAAACCTGAAACTCCTGGGCCACAGCCCTCTTCCTACACAATCCATCCATTTGGGAAAGGACTGAAAGCTCACAGCCTGCCTCCTCCTCAAAACGTTGCAAACTTTCACTTATCTTTACTTAGAATAACTTGCCTGACCAGAGTGGGAGTCCAGGCAATCCTAATTTGTCCATTTGCCAGAACACTTTGTAAGCAGTCAGCCTCTTATCTTTTATGTGAGGACGTGGGGGGAGAAAAAAATGACCTTATTGTGCTAGTAGGTCATGTCATAGGTCATCCTTTCATTCTCCTCACAATCAACTACATTTGCAATCAAAGAGACAGCACATTTTCCACTAGCAAAACTCCCCTTTCAAAAGCAATTGGAATGCTTAGTGTGCACCATGCTCCCACCTAACCCATGAATTTTTAGGGGAAGAAGAGAACTAGGAAAACAGAAAGATACAGTGGATTTTAACCCTGCTTCATGGGATATAACACTATATTGCTCTAGATGTTTATTCAATCAAATCTTCAGTAATTCAAGCTTTTTTTTTTTAATTTTATTTCAC
This sequence comes from Ceyx cyanopectus, assembly GCA_013401355.1. Taxonomy (NCBI): domain Eukaryota; kingdom Metazoa; phylum Chordata; class Aves; order Coraciiformes; family Alcedinidae; genus Ceyx; species Ceyx cyanopectus. The sequence continues at coordinate 38,512 of VYZU01056863.1, read as the reverse complement.
GATTGTCAACCATCATGAAGAGTGAGGGTCAAGTTTGTTTGCTTTTTTCCTTGTAATTTAAGCATTCCGTCCTGTCAGGGTTCACTTTACAGTGACCTCTGAATTAATCTAAAATTGCCCAAAAGAACACAAGTGCATACAAGTGTGGGAACTCATCTGTTTGTCATCTCCACCCAGAGCAGACCTGCAGCAGAAAGGGTGAGGGTATCTGTGCTGGCAGCAAAGGCTCTCAGGGCTCTCTGAACTGTATAAAGTTTGGTTGTTAGGCTCAATATTAACAATGAATCTGAAAGCAGCTATTTTTATGACCCCAAGGTTCCAAAAGAACAGTAGCTTTTGGTGCCTTCAGTTTTATATGTTTGAAAGGAGTCATCATGCATCTGGTTTCTGTAGAGCTAAGGTGATCCCTAGGCACGCTTGAAAATCTCGAGATATGCTTTTATTTTAGGCAATACACACCTGTATTACCTGACACCAAGAATAGAGCAAGACCAGAACTAGGAAAAGATATGTCTCTAATTATTTTCTTCTGGAATTTTCTTTAATCTTTTTTAAAACATGTGATTTAAACAAAAAAATTGTCTGTGTGTTTTTTTTGTTTTTTTTTTGGTAGGTGAAGGCTTACATGTTTGTATTCATGTAGTTTGAAATGGGATTATATCAGTCTGTTTCACTTGTCTCTTTTTAGCTAGCATGAATAGGAAGACTGTGTTGTTTCATTTTCTTTATTATCATTTATTAATGAACTGACTGTGTATTTAGAACATTTGGGTCTGGTTTAGACTAGTGGTAAGCCTGAATACATGGTGAATTTATTAATGGGAAAATGGTAGAACTAAGTAGTAAAATCCTCATATGTTAAACAGCTGTTTTAAATATGAATATAATGTATATGTAGCATATAAAACCTTCAAAAAGAACTCCATGGAATGTCGGAATTCAGTGGTACTCCATTTAGTTTACAGCACAGATTTGCAGATATTCTACAGAAGTTTTCAGGGAAATTAGGTGAGCACTGGATTCAGAGCAAGTTATTTACAGCAAGATGTTTATTTGTTTAATTTAGTTCTTCTTCTATACAGGAATTACTTGCAAACAAATGAATATTTTACAAAATGGCTGTTATTTAAGCACAGCCAAGTCCATTGAAGTCTCTGAATGACTCATTGACTTCAGTGGGCTTTGAATCAGGGATCCATGCAAGCAATCATTGAAGGTAGTAGGACTGGCTCCTCAGAGAGTTTATCTCAACCTCTGTATGTTTTGCAAACTATTTGATTACTGTTTATTTCAGTGGCTTTCAAATATTTTCAACTTCTGGTCCTCTAGCATTCATGTGGTAAAGGTATGGCAATCTGCATTTAAGCCTATGGACAATTTCTTTTTGCTTTTCTTGTTACCTCTCAGACTCACAGAGCAGAAGTAGTTTATGGACTTCTCTAACTCTGCAGATCACAAGAAAAAAAAGCCCAACACTCTGTCATAGAGTAATCCACTACTTATGAGAAATTAGCAGTCAGTCAGTTACACAGACTTCATTTCTCAAATCCTCCCAAAATATTTCTTTGAAAACACTCTTAGTCCACAGACTGGTGCAAATGCACATCCACAAAGCAGTAAAATAATGTTTTCTTTCTGGGAAAGCAAGCAAGCAATTTTCATTACTTTCTCATGACTGTTTAGGAACATTTCTACACACTGATCAGTCTCATAAAGCTCTGCCATATGCCAGTTGGTATTTCCTCATTTCCTTATTTTTTTATGTATTGTTTTGTATGCTTGACAAACAAGAAATCAGATTAAAAAAAAAATAGCCTTTGACCCTATTTTCAGACTGACAGCTAGGAGTTTCATATTTATTTAGACAGATCCTATAGGGAACAATTCTCCCTGGTGCTCATTACTCAGTGGACTGACATTTGCACTGAGTTTGGAAAGCTTTAAGATCGCTGATCCATGCTAAACCAGTACATTCCAGCAAACTGGTGCCAAGGGGCATTCATTCTAACACGTATCACCTTTCAGGACAGGAAAGAAATGCAATGTTATTATCTACCAGCAGTACCTCTTCTTTGCCTTTGGCTATTGGTACAATAAGAGATTCAATTAACTTCTTAATTTCCTTGTCAAAATTTTAGATTTCTCATAAATAAGACATGCTAATAACAGGTTCAGTGGGATTCCCATCTTTTTGCAATCTGTTTAGCTCCTCTCTGTGTTTAGTTGAAAGTGTAGCCACCATACACTTAAAGGTGGCAAGCAAAATGTACCTTTTACTTCTAGAAAAGACCCAGTTTATTAAATTATCCAACATTTGCTTCTTTGCTGTTTATCTAAGAAAATGAACCAATATCCAGCTCAATCTGAGTTGTTCTTCCAGAATACTTTTTGATCTCAGATTAATTTATTTTTCATATACTCTGACTGATAGGCTAAAATTTGAGCATTTATATTGGGCATTTATATTGAAAAGATAATTTTAAAAAACAAACAATATAAAAATATCTAACAGAATAGCTAAAATTAAATTTTCCCTATGCAACAGCCCATACTAGTTTAGCTATTTATGTCTCTGATTTCAACTCCACAAATAACCACTCAACTAATTCAGACAATGCATAGTAGAGAAAACCTGAAACAATAACTGAAAATAGCTGAAAACAGAATAATCTAGGTACTTTTAGATTTTTTGGACACATTATTAACAGATTTTAAAATGCACCTACTCACTAACTTGTATCTGCATCATTTTTTCATTGCAATCTTTAACTGCACTACAAGTAGCTTCCTGGTGTAGTTTACACGTGATGTGACATAAACTTACTCATTGGACTGAGTTTCAGAAGGGATAGTACACTACAAAATGAGATTATTTCATTTTATAGTTATGCAGTTCCTTTCATTAGGCTAATTATTGCTCTTATAAAACTTGTTTATCTTATCTTTATGCCATCCTGCATATTAAATTGCATCCTACTACTTTGATTTGGTTTAGGACTGCATCTTACTGCATCATCATTTTCAGAGCATTTGACAGCTTCCTCTTCTGAGTCAATCCTTAGTTCCTCTACTCAAATGGTTATCTAGGAATCCAGATTTCTTGTTTATACTGAAGTGCAGCTAATTAAAAAATATAGAGCTGTTAGCAAGGTAGAATTACTTCTCTGGTCTACTCTGACTTTTTTCTGTAGTTCATTCTAGGCCATTTCTGTTGTAAATAACACAAAAGTAGGTTATAAATGTTTGGTTTTTAAATGCCTCCAGGGTTGGTGGTTCAACCAGCTCCCTAGGCAGGCTGTTCCAGTGCCTCACCACTCTCTTGGTAAAGAATTTCTTCCTTATATCTAATTTAAACTTCAAGGGATCCCACATTAGACTACAATCAAAATCTTGAAAGAGCTCATATCCCTGTTAAACATGTAAATAAGTGTTAAATTTTCTAAGAAGTTCAATACCCAATAACTCAAACTACTGAAAACCTGGCAGATATTTCAGGACCTAAATGGGAACTCAGCACTTGAGAAAAACTGGCCCTAAATGAGTTTATCTTGTGGTTTGTGGGAGTCTTTGACACAGCAGCAGGGGAGAGAAAGGTATGTTAAAAGGGAGACAAATGTGGTTGCAAAGCCACGGAAATTGGAAGGGGAGGGAGTTGGGAGCAGGAAGGGAGGAATAAGAACACCTGAAACAATCTTCTGAAATGGTGGATTTCAAGCACCCAGTGATCTTATAAAGCTCATTTGCCCTTCTGTTCTTGCATGCTCTCTGAGATCAGTTGATGAAAGTTAGAAATGCATTTACAGAAAATATAGCCCAGACCTGAGGCAACTTTGTGCTGCTTCAGCCAGCTCTGGAAGCTCTGCAGGGAAGGAGGTGGGGAAAGGGGCTCATTTTCAGTTTGCCTTTTAGAGCTGCCTCCCTGTGTGTTTAAGGCTCAGGGGTTGCAATTCCACTACCAAATACTTTGATTTTCAAATCCAAAAGTGAAAACATGGCCAGGCTTGTAGGCACTTCCATACTGTAGAAGAGGCTGGGTATGCACCTATGTGCCCAGGTATGGGTATAAATAAGATATAGCAGCACCTGCTATAAAATACTTTTTACCATTTCTCCCCTTCCCAAAGATACTGAACTACACACCTCATGTGAGAGCTTTTTTTTTTTTAGTATCTCCAAGCATAATAATATCTGAGTACTACTGAGGTTAATCAGGTAGGTATTGTAATGTTCATTAAGGTCTTTGTGAAAATTTGTTCTTAGTTTCCTGTTTATATAGTGGTGTACCTTGTGTATATTTGTTCTGTGGGGGTCTTTTTGATCTTTTTCTTTTTCCTTTTTTTTTCTTTTTTCTTTTTTCTTTTTTCCTTTTTTTTTTTTCCTGATAAAATATTAACCAAAACAAGGCCCTAAAGGTGCTCAAAACCAGATCAATTTATTCTCTGAAAATGCATCCACAGCCAATCCAATCTTTGATTGGGAACACTCTCTCATACAGTTTTTGTCAGGGGAACTAAGCAGAAAAGTGCAGCTGTATCACCAGAACATGCATAAAAATATACTTTCTTATGGTTTAGGTCAGGTTTTTAAAGCACATTTGCTTTTGATGGGGACCTAGGTTTTGTTATCTGGATGTATTAGGTGCCTGGCACCATAAACCAGAAGGTTTGAGTCCTGACTAGTTCATGCTTTGTAGATGTTAAAATAGATTTTTTTTGTTTCATCCCTCCTGTTTTGGGTTATATGGTTCAATATCCCTGTGCAGATGTATGAAGGAGGGTACTAAGGACTGCTGCATTCAAGGCTACTTCACTCAGCTAATAGACATGGGTTTTCTGAAGGAACTCAGTCTGATTTCTCCACACCATTGAGCAGAGCTGGCTGAGTGTGCTGGAAGCCCTTGGGGCAAAGCAGAGTGGGCCAGGGTGTGCATGCTGCTGGAAACAGGGGTAGAGATGGAAGGGGGGGAGGTAGGCAGGGAGGAAAGGAGGGAGGGAGAGAGGGAGGGGAAATGCCAGGCCTCAGCATTTCATCTGGGATCTAAAGAAAACCAGAACTCCTAGGCTTTTACAGGAATATGGGGGGAAAAAAATAATAATTAGTAGTCTAGAGTGCACTAGAGCAGCAGACTTAAGTGTCCTCATCAGAGGGGGAATCCAGAACTATACTTAATAACCTGGTTCTTTCTTAGAAGCATCAGTAGAGACCATGAGATCTCTTCCTTATAAACCTTAGTTTCATCTGTATTATGTTTATCTGAACAGTCTAGTTATAGTCCTAGGTAGCCTATATTATTTTATATCAACAGAAAGAACTTTTAAATGGCCTTGGAATATGCCATAATGATGCATTTTATGTCTTTATTCATTGCTCCCTGTACATGAAGTTTTATTGTATCATATTTAGTAATATATGTAGACATAAAGAGGCAAGAGGCACTGCAGATCTCAGTGGTTCATTAGTCCTGCACTTTATCGTGTTTTAAAACTTCTCTTTCTACAGCCCACAAAATCCTCCTTTATCATCTGTATTAAGTGTGAATCCACAGAGGGAACTTTTAAATGTTGCTGTTCTGAAATAATGATTCCTCTATATCTCTCCTGGTATAATTTATTATTCTGGAGGAACTTCCCTGTGTAAATGCTTAGCCCTGAATACAGACACTTTTATCCAGAATCCAATGTGTGTATGTAAGTAATTTTGGCTCAGCTATAAGAGCACAGTTAATGAAATAGTTTCAGAAATAATCATGAGCTCTGCTTCCTATTGTAAAGGCACATCTCCCTTGTTAGTGGGTACAGAAGACTATTACCAGAAATCCCAGGGCATTTTCAGAAAACTAGTGAACCAGTCTGGATGGGCATTTTTTCCTCAGATAATACACATGAAATGCCACACACAAAAAAAATATCTTCAATAAGAAATCCTTCAAAAAGTGCAAAAAAAATTCACTGAGGGCTTGGTGCCATTTGTCTCAGAGGGGGGCCTTCCCTCTTCTGGTGGAAAGAAGCCAGATACTGAGTTGGGAAGAAAAGAATATGAAATAATATTTTTCCTAGCATGGTTCCAGTACCTGGATGATGATCTGATGGCTTGGATGGGAGTTAATCCAGCTTTTTAACTAGACTGATACTTTTTAATAGAAACAGTAAGGAGATTTGTTTGCCAACAGGGGACAAATTTTCATGCTGTCAAATTAAGCTGCTCCTCACACCTAGTTTTCATCTGAGTCAACACCACCAATTTAGTCTTGATGAGATGGTCCCATAAATCTCAGGCAGAAGAATTATATGACCTATTCATTTTCCTTCTACAGCATCCACCAGCATCTTTCCCTGTACTATGTTAGTGGCAGAAATCTGTGAACCTCTGCACTTACAAATTACTCTGGTCATTCAAAATTTTACCCTGCCCAAGGGCTGTGGGTAGCAGAGCCCTGAACTACCCATGGAAGTGTGTGACTTAATCTGCTCCCAACTCCTCTGAGGTTAAAATGATGACTCACTGACAAGTTACAGTCTGCTGTGGCTTCCAAAGCTGCCTGCTCTCTTGTGGTGTTGAAATGCTGGTCAGTAAAAACTGACCCAGAAACCACACCCTCTTCCTTCTAAGCCAGCCAGTGGCCCTTCTGTGCCCCTTTAGTCCATGGCATTTCTTCATGCACCTGCTTATGGCCATGAAAAATATTCTCTCTGGCTTGAGTATGGGTGATCTGTAGAGTAGATTTGTCCATGAAAGGTAAAAAAGATCTTTGGGTGAGCAGTGGTCTTACAAGCAAGGGTTGCTCCTGTCAGTTGCAGCTGCAAGACTGGCCCCTGGAACACAAAAATGGAGCCTGGATGAACCCTTGGATTTTGGTTTAGGTCCCAGGTTTTAACAGAATTATCAAGTAACAGGCTGAGCACTTGAGTTAATGATACCATCAGAATAGGAAGGTCTGGGGAGAGTTTTGCACCTCTCGTTTGGGTTAGAGCATTTGCCTTATTATCCTCCAAGGTACTATACATTTGAAACCCCAGCAGCACATCTGAGTTCACATGCTCAGGTAGACTTCCCTCTTGTTTTCCAGGAGCTGTTAGGTTTGATGTTCATGAGCACTGGGTTACCCATAACTTCCTTGTAAGTTATTTACCAGTTCCTTGTTGCTATGCCTTGTATGTCCACTGTTTTATCTTTCAAGCACCAAGAAACAGTTAGTGCTGAACTTGGGAACAATTTATCAAAGACACAACTGCTGATTTACTACAAGGGGCTGTAGAATTCCTCTAGGAACTGTCTTTTGAGCTGTTGCAATAAATTTTGTATTGCAGAATTGGCAGACACTAACAGCTTTTTGTAACTATGTATTGCTAAAAGAAGCCCTGACCTCAAAGGACCTAAATACTTTTAAGTAAGAAGTTGTGCAGTGATTTGGATGTTAGACGGACTTGTAAAATTAAAATACTGAATGTATTGGATATACAGTAAGACACATTCATTATCTCTTCTTAAAAAAAATAAAAATATTTTATAATTACAGTTTTTTATACTTTTTAAACATTTACTGATGGGGTTTTGTGCCTATGGAGCCACATGCATAGTCACATGCTGCACAGCTCATTATCAGTGCATGTTTTTCTTTGGAATAATTAAAATGAATTAATAATTAATTTTTCTTTGGAATAATTAAAATTTAAAAAAAATGCATTCTGCTACCTGATTTTAATTATTGTTAGTTTTCTTGTGTTCTGGAGTAGAAACAGTATTAAAAGACACAGCTGCATTCCTGACAATAGTTGGAGCCAAGCTGGCACATGGGCTGGTTGTACTCTCTTGTTTTACCACCCAATAATCCAGATGCAGGAGATGAAGCTCTCAATCAGCACAGAGTGGCTGCAGATGCCAACATCTGCATACACAGGCATGCTTACAGGGAATTGCTGGGAATTCAAGGCAAGGCAAGTATTTGAAACTGTAAAGGCCTGAGTTTGCCTTTGCAGCACACTAGAGATTCCAGGGGAAAATATAGAACATTTTCCAACAACCTGGTGCACGGGCCAGTGTTTAAGGTTATTTGAACATTACACAGATAGTGATTTGTAATCAAGAAAAGCAGACCTATGCCAATTCCTCTTCACCCAGTCTGTCTCCCTTCCTGCCCCAGCAGGCTACAGAATATTGCAGAGGGTGTTTCTGTAGTTCTGTCGGTGTTATTGAATGGAGCTTGGGCAATCTGCACAGCCTAACTGCTGGGAAGGGACCACTGCAATGAATTACCATTTTATAAGTCATGTTGAGGAGAGGTGGTTCAATTTTTTCTATGGGGCAAGGGGCCAGACAGAGCAGACTGATGATGATAATGGAGAGAGAGCACCTGGAGGCAAAGTCAGACACAGAAGAAGCTGCTAGCTATAGCAGAAAGAGCAAGAGACTGAAACATGAGGAGTCTTAGTGGAAAAATAAATTAGAAGAAAAAAGAACAAAACAGCAAAAAGGTTGATAAAAAAAAATGCAGCAAATAATAAGTTAAAAGTGAGGGATAAAAAAAAAATAAATAAAATTTCACATCTGGTCATGGGGTTCAGATGACAGTTCCTGCTTAAATTCATGGTACATGTGTGAATGCACAGGTTCCCTAGGTGACTTTGAAAATGTCAGCCAGGAAAGCCAGCCAGCACAGCAACAGTATCTCACACAGGAAGAGTTACCTTCAGAAAAGCCAGTTCAGGAGCTGAATCACATCAACTGGCCGTTTTTATTTTCTTTTTTAATGGAAAAAAATGAGGTTAGGAAAAGAGAAATGGCTGCTGCTTGTCTAATAAGGGTGTTTCAGACTGGGTACATGCTCTAATATTTTCCACTGGAGGAATACAGAGCCTTTCTTCATTTCCCATTGCCTTTTGGGACTTGTGTTCTGCACAGAACTCAGCTTCTTCTCCTGACATCTCTTTCTGCTCACTTTTGTTTTTCTTCTCTGTCTCTCAGGGACATAAAGGAAGCCACTGGGCACTGCCTGCCCTTTTCCAGGAGACCACGCTTGAAGAACCAGGGATGTTGACTCCACGCTGCATGAGCTCACACAGACCTCCTTCCCTTAATAATAGAATTTCCAGCTAATTTAAGGTAAATACTCTGGTTTGTGAATTTATATATAGTTATATATATATATATAAATATATTATTAT
>VYZU01056863.1:931-29188 GCA_013401355.1 Ceyx cyanopectus | reverse complement strand
TTTATATAGCTTCTACATCTTCTACTCTATACATGTAAGTGAAGGGTAGGGCAGGTGATGTTCTTCAAATTTACTAAAAAGAACAACTAATAAAGTTCATCAGCCAGAGCTTTAAAGGCAGCACATTTAACACACATGGTTAAAACTATCTGGTGTTTGAAATTACACTATGTTTTCATCAAAAGACAGTTCTGGTGGTGCTCTTCATTCCTGCTTCACTGGCTTGTATTTTATAATTCAATCCCTAAATCCAGAATTTGGCACTCTTTACACACAGTAAGTGGAAATCTGTTTCTCTGTGTTTCCTTAATTTGTATTATTTATAATAACAATGTCTCTTGAGCTGCTGGTAGAAGTCAAATGGCAGACCCTTCACCTATTATGCCATGTTTTTTATAAGTTAGTTTGCTGAATATTCCAGATGAAACCAGTGTTTGTATTGGCCAGAATCCGGACTTGCCTGAAGAAGTATTTTAGCAAAATGAACATTAGGAAAGCTTTGGAATATTAAGCCAAAAATAGATTTTTGTGCTTAAATAATATACTATCCTTAGTTCGTCGCACACATAGTGTACTATGAAGCTACTATTTCAAAGACTGACCTATTTTCAGACTTTCAGCATCCATAAAATATTAATAATAATAATAAAGAGGGAATTCATATTTTCAGGCTTTTAAAAAGCCCACAGTGTAAGTCACCAGCTCGTACAATAGGCATCTGTCTGTAAAATACTCCTCAGAATTTCACATGAAGTGGTGCTGTGTTCATTAAACACCCTGCTTTTGTAGTTCCTTCTTGTCAAAGATAAAATGCTTCTCAAGAGCCTTCCAAAGTAGATTTGCATAGCATATATATTTTTTTCTTGAGGAGAGGCCACCTTGATACTCACAAGCTACAACAGACGTGGCATTTACTGATGCCTGAGTCCAGAACTGAGCAAATTTATTTCAAGTGAGTAAATGTTTCAGATGAGATGAAGGATGGGAAGTGAATTCTCTTCCAGGCAATAACTTCTGCTAGGTATTTACTTGTATTTTATAGAACTAGGCTAAGGGGCTGCTTAGGTATGTGAGGACTGCAGGCGCCTTTTGTGTTTTCTTTCCTTTTTCAAGGACATATTAGAGCTGTATAATTAAATGGAGATTATTGGCAACATGATTTAGCAGTCATTAAGGAGTCATTAGGGTTCTGCTTGGGCAAGAAGATAAGTCCCCGTCCTCTCTCATGCTTAATGCTTCTATCAACAGCTTAGAAAAGTGGTTCACAATGAATTGCTACTTAAGTAGTCCTATCTCCCTTTGCAATCTCCCTCCTGTTGTTCTTCCTTATGGGTTAGCTCTCTCAGAGGGTCAGTACACTTAGCTTGCCTGATGTAATGGAGAATTTCCAAGAGCTTTTGGCACTTTTCAAAGTAAATATTTATATTAAAAAAATAAATATAGAAAATAAATATATATTTATATTTCTTTATTTAATATATAAATTTATTTTTATATTTATATATTAAATTATTATTTCTTTAATATATTTATATAAATAAATATATCTTTATATTTTAAAATAAAAATATTAATTTTTAAAAAGACATATAGGAGGTGGAAACAGTTACTTCTGATCCAAAGTGATGCCTTTTTTATACTTTGTTCTGCCAGTAACAGGCTGTGCTGTGCTGTTTTCAGTAGGCTCCTCGACCTACTGCTCTTCCTCCTCCAGATGATGAACACTGTGACATTGCACAAAGCTCCAGGCTGCTCCACGGAGCAGGGGCTATGGCACCTAACTGCTTTCCAGGCTCTGTGGCTCTCTGGTGACTGCTCCAACCTCATTTTTGAGGGCTGGATTCCCTCCACACCACACGGTGGAAGTGGGCACACAGTCTGGTGCCATTACATAGCAGTTCATAATTCTGCAGATATGTGTGTGTACATTAGAGCCGGCCAGAAAAAGGAAACGTCTGTTTTGTGGGAAATTCCAGGTTTTCAGCATTTCATTTTGTTCTGCGTTGGAATGAAACATCAACATTTCCGAATGGCTGGCAAAGTGGGAGGGTCTGTGTCGGTGTCTGCCTCCCTGCCGGCCAGGCAGCGCTGCAGGGCATCATGTACCCTGCGCTTCCAGGGGAGCAGAGTCTGCCAGCTCAGCTGCATGGGGAGTTGCCAGGGAAATTCGAATGAAATCAGCATGCCGCTCTGGACAGGCAAAGAGATCTGTGCTTTTAAAGCAAATCGTTACTGTGTTTTTGGTTTCTTCTGTTTTCATTTGAAATTCTGTTTTCTATTCTTTCCTTTCCTGCTGATCACCTGAGAAAGTCCCAATCTGGAAGGTGCAATAAATGCACCGAGAGGCAGAAGGAAAGATTGTGTCCATATCCACAAAAGAAATCATAGAATCATAGAATCATAGATATTAGGGGGTTTTTAGAATCATAGATATTTAGGGTTGTGGGGTTTTTTGGCACCTTTTTCTTCTCTTCCAAGACAAAACCCTCTTTCAGAGTCGTTTGCCCTCAGACAGGGGATGTGGCAAAAAAGGACTCAGTGGTTCCCATGATAAAGTTAAAAAAAAAAAAAAATTCTATTTATGACCTTTTTTTTTTTTTTCATAACTGTTTCATTTTATAGGCTTCATTTCTGAATCCTCCGACACTTTCCGTTTGAAGTGTACCCGCGTGGAGGTCAGGGGTAAGAAATGTGTTAGTATGGGCTAATCCTGAAAGGTGATGAGCACCAACAGTTAGCAGAAGCCAGGGTTTACTGGTGAGAGATGGAGGAATGCATTTCCACCTTAAACCAGTCACAGAGACAGCCATTCTTACTGTGCACATGTAAAACAATTTCCTCAGCCCTCTTTCAGACCCTGATCACTGCTGAATTTTGTGTCAGGACACGATCTTTTCTTCCTCACCTCTGCCACATCCTCCCTGTATCACTTGGACCTGGCCTAAAAGGAACTTTGATGGTAATTCCAGTGGTATCAGGACCTCATTTTGAAGTCAGTTTTAATGACAGCAGGATTAGATCACAGAGTTAATACAAGACAAGAGGGCAAGTGTTCTTGGACGTTAGCAAAGCAGTGGAGATAACTGTAATCTACTGTTCTGGAGTATGCAGCTCAAAATACACTTTTTCTCTAGAAATAAAAGAAATAAAAGTGTTTCTGAGTAGATATGCAATATGCTGTTGCAGGCACCTGCACTCCACCTCAGTGATATTAAACAGCCAAGCAGTGACAAAGGTCTGAGACAGGTAAGACACTAAAAAAAACATATATACACAGAAAGATGACAGTAAATTTGAATAGCAGTCTACCATAGGCATTTGATTTTAAGAAGGAAGGAAGAAGAAGTGAGAAATCTGATGTGCAGAGCCAGTGACTTAGGATGTTTTAAATCCTTCAGCTCATCTTGTGAGTCAGTCCATCCCACTGAGTAGGTTCAGGACTGAATTGCAAATGGAGCTCACCCTGGCAACAGTTATTTTGGAAACAGCAGCTGGGTGAATGGCACTGAAGGGCAGACAAAGCCCCAGTGAGGCACGTGTGAGGGCCTGAGAAGCAATGGCAGAATTTCATAGTCATTACTGCAAACTTTTTCACTATTATGCATGAGTAGTGACAGGCTTGCATTGTTAATCAGAGTAATTAGGATTTAGTTGAGGCATGACAATAACCTGTGCCTCATAAAGGCCTGAAGGCGAGCCATTTTCTCCCCTTTTCCTAGGAGTCTCCTATTGTGATTTGCAGATAGCCCAGCAGGAATGCAATCAGGAAATCTCCAGTGAATCACTGTCCCTAAATCTTCACTCTTGACAGGTTGAAGTCTGACAAGCTATTAGAAAAAGCTACTGATCATTAGGCTGTCTAAAATAGACTTAGCTTGTTTCTGTCTGTATTCTTTGATTTATTTGCAGAAAGATATTGTTTGAAGCTTAGATTACTCGTGCTGCTGCCAGCTGACATAGTTGGTGTGATAAAAATGACAAAACATGGCTCTGGCTAAACATACAAGTCTTTCTGTGTTTGCTATTTCCTTGCTTTTGACTCATTCTACAGTAACAAAAAGTTCGTTCAGTATTAGTGTGAGAAACTAAAGCAGAATATAATGAATGTGAGAAACTAAAGCAGAATATAACGAATGTTTCAAGCAATTTTGGATCACCCCAAGCCCTTGTATCTCTGACAAATATGGAAGGGTAATGTCAGCTTTCCCCACATCATTTCAGAGCAGTGATTTATAGGTCAACTGCTGTGGGCTATTCACTTTGTTTCATGGAGTTCAGGACTAGGCTGATTATAAAATCTCTGATAAAAGCTCTCCTTTATGCATGTCTTTTCCTCTCCTAAGCAGTGGGTTGTTTTGTTTTGGTTTTGGTTTGGTTTGTTGTGTTTTTTTTTTAAACCAAAACCACACCAAATACCAAATTTCATTTCATACCAAAAAAGTCACATCAGATTGGAAAATTTATTAATAGACCTTTTTATATATTCTTATTTGTCATTTACAATGATATGTTTTTCCAGTCTTCCCATTTTATTTCTTTTGTTTAAAAAAACCCAACCAATCAACCTGGCTTTCTTACAGGATTGAAATCTCAAAGTGCAAAACAAAGAACTAATTCAGCTCTTCTTTCCGATTGGCAAGAATACTGTCATCCTACTCTCTTAAAAAAAACCCACCTCATCTATTTTGCAATATTACATGTGTAGAACATGTATAAATAGGCAACCTGAAACATTTATTTGTATACAGTTGCATATAGATATAATACATATGTGGTATATTGTCTACATACATTATCCTTTTCGTGAAAGGCATGTAATGTGATAACTAAAAAGAAATAAAGATTCACCTATTATTTAAAGAAGTTAGAAATACAAAGAAATAGCTTCTTAAATACTTATTTGCTTTCCTTAGGCTCTTTATTTTGTTTTGTTGTCTGTCTTTAAGGGAGAACTGAAAATAGCAGATGAAAGAATAAAATATTTACAACTAACATGCGTATTTTAAAAGAATAAATATATGCTGGTCATCAATAGCATTGGTAAAAATGAACTTGGAATGAGCCAGAGACAGAATCCACTGGCATAGTTAAATTGCACTGTAATAGGCACAATTCAAAATGAAAAGACTTCTTCTAAAATATGGAAGCTGTGTCCAAAGAAAGAAAACAGAGGAAGAGTATAATCCCCAGCAAAATAAATGTTAAACCACAGCAAAGCAATCCAAAAATATTAGTGGAAGCAACTTGCAGAAGTAATGAGAGCTAACAGTAAAGCCTTTTGTGTATACAGCAGCAGCAGCACAGTTGGACAGCTAGAAGGATGAGAAGAAGCAGCAAAGTAAGATAAAGTAATTATGAAACAGCTACATTAATTATTTGCACTGGCTCCCCCTGTAAATGAGGCAGGATTCTTTCACACTGGGGTCATTCTTTACTCAGAATGAGCCTGTGCAAACTCCCAGAGAGGAGTGTGGAGATTGTAGAGCAAATCAGTTACAACAAATGATATTAAAACAGGAGATCTGGAAGAATTCAAATGTGAAAGTGACAGCCAATCCACTGTCGTTGTGATTGATAAGTGATTGATAAATCAGCACCAGTGTCAGGAAAAGATGGAAGATACAGATAATGGGAACAAGAATAATCAAAAGAGTTTTCTATAAAGGAGTCTAAAAAGATAATGGCCTTCCACGTGCAAAAGTGGTGACCAAAAGGGTAGAGTGATGAAAACAGAGAAAATGATGAAGATACCAACCTTTTGCAATGGTACAACAACTAAGGACCATCTGATTAGACAACAGGAAAATAAAGAAAAAGTGATTTTTTTGTTCAGCACATCATTAAATTGTGGAACTCCTTGCCAGTTTTTATTGCCTGAGCATATATTTAGGTCTATCTTTTCTTTCAGGTGGAGAAAAGAATAGTGGGTAAGTTCTCCCACTTCTATTGCCTCTGACTGGAAGACAGAACAATGTAATTTATTTTCTTGAGCCATGAGACAGGACAGATAAAGTTCTTTCCTTCTGTGTATGCAGGAAAACCTGCAACCAAGACAGAAAGCAAATTCAAGATGTTTGATTCCTGTTTCCCACCATGACCATTGGAATGATCTCAGTAATCAGTAAGCATGTTCAAATCATGAAATATCACCTCAGAATCTATTCAGGGTATACTTGATCATCTTATGTCTCAAAAAAAAAATAGTTTTCCATGCTCTATCACCAGATATTTCTGTTTGAATGCAGTGAAGTCAGGCCAAATTTTGGAAATGAGATTTTAGGCCCCTTCAGGGGATTGTCCTTCTCTGATGTTGTTAATCCTGTGGTTTTTAAGGCTTTTTTTTTTCATAAAAAGGAAATGTGTTTTGTTTTACTTTAATGTTTACAAGTGTTTGTCTGGGAAATATAGGATTATAAAGGAACACATTTCAAGCACCACGCTGGGTGTATTAGTACTTTGTATTCTGCTACCACATCTGAACTTCCTTCATGTTGTGTTTCATAAGTCCCAGACAAATAAGAATGAGATCATATTTGGTAGAATTGTTTAATTGTCAGTGGTTTGACCCTGAAAAAGACAAGGCACGTTAGCTTTCCATCACCCTGGATGGGAAGTGAGGTTGCACAACTTCTGGCAGGATGTTCTCAGCACCTCACAGAATTTGGGCTTTTAACTTAAGTCCTAGAACACATCTATTTTCTTCAATATACTGCAAATATATACTTACAGTTAGCACAAGTGGTACTTTTGCTTTTAAATAAAATGGAAAATAATAATCATGAGATGACATTGTGATGAATTATGATACCTCCAACAAAGTACTTGAGACATAAATGGAAAGAGACAGTAAATTTAATCCTATTTTTTTAAATTACATATGCTGCAAATCCATTTTTAATGAAAACTAAATAGTGCATTTGAAGCTACAATAGACTTAATGCAATAATGCACCAACTTCTCTTGTCCACAGTTCAAGTCCTGCTGGGGAGTTTCAAGACAATGCCCAATAAAAGAGACATTGATTTGAGGGTGGTTCCCTGTGATAAGACTGTTTCCAGTTGTAGCTTTTTGCAATCTTTCATTTTAAGGAAGAAAGAAAAGGAGGTGAAGCCAAGAAAATGGATAAAGAAAGATAAAATATGCAAAACTCGTGTTTGGGACACTCTTGTTCTGCTATCTGTACAATTGTACAGTCCATTGATTACTGTGCTAGTTCTCCTGACTCAAATTTACACAAATGGGACAGCATCAAACCTTCAGATAACCATGATTTATGCCCTTCCCAGCAGCCACAGCAGATAACAGTGTTAAATTATACCCTCTGCTGTTTAAACACATTGACATTTGGGACAAAAGATATTCCCTTGGAAATGACAGAAACGATAATTTCGTACCAAGGCTCACAAATGGATGTTAAGAACTTGAAAACAATTCTCTGTGTAACTTTTAATTCGTGTTCTTTTTCAGAGTTCAAACTGGACTAATTTTCTTTTCCAAACACAAAACATTAGTGAAATTATTTGTGGTTTTGATTGAATTCAATCAAAATTGATTGAAATTTCAAAATTGATTGAAATCCTGTCATTTTTTAAAGAAGGTTTTCTGTCTGAATGCTTGCTTTTCAGTAAATAGAAATACTCAATAAGAAGCTAAAATTATTTCAGGAAAGCTTAAATGATAACATTAAAAGTCCATCAGAAAAAAAATCATAAGCATGCTTTTGCAATGAACGGGAATTACATTATCCATTTGTGTGTTCATTCTTTGAAATGCTCTAAATCCATTAACTATTTAGATAATAGAGACTTTAATTTCAACATTGAATTTCCTGATTTTAGACAAAAAGAAATGTCTTTTTCTCCTTCACAGACTAGCACACAGCCTTCATGGGGAGGAATCCTCTTTTGGGGTTATTTCTAAGGATTCACCACCCCTATCATTTGGCAGTCCCTGATCTCTAAAGGAACAGAATGAAACCTATAGAAGCTGCTGCTCTGTCTTTCCATAAGGCTGACATGCATCAGAGCAGTAATATAGCTGAATTAACAGAGGGTTTGACTATACACAGAAATGCCTTTCCGGATTATGGAAAAAGTGGTTTCAGGGAATCTGTCTTGTCTGCTGAAAAAAAAAAGCATTTAATGAAAAATTGATGACCAAATTGAGCACTAGTTTCTTCTCAATGAAACCCTTGTTTGAGCCAAAATTCCCATCAGTGCTAGTAGGGAAATTGGGTAAGTTTAGAAGAGCAGCGCCAGCTGAGGAATAACTGCTGCACCATGTTGGGAGAATGCTGACTGTTTGCTCTTGCTTTAGANAAAAAAAAATAGTTTTCCATGCTCTATCACCAGATATTTCTGTTTGAATGCAGTGAAGTCAGGCCAAATTTTGGAAATGAGATTTTAGGCCCCTTCAGGGGATTGTCCTTCTCTGATGTTGTTAATCCTGTGGTTTTTAAGGCTTTTTTTTTTCATAAAAAGGAAATGTGTTTTGTTTTACTTTAATGTTTACAAGTGTTTGTCTGGGAAATATAGGATTATAAAGGAACACATTTCAAGCACCACGCTGGGTGTATTAGTACTTTGTATTCTGCTACCACATCTGAACTTCCTTCATGTTGTGTTTCATAAGTCCCAGACAAATAAGAATGAGATCATATTTGGTAGAATTGTTTAATTGTCAGTGGTTTGACCCTGAAAAAGACAAGGCACGTTAGCTTTCCATCACCCTGGATGGGAAGTGAGGTTGCACAACTTCTGGCAGGATGTTCTCAGCACCTCACAGAATTTGGGCTTTTAACTTAAGTCCTAGAACACATCTATTTTCTTCAATATACTGCAAATATATACTTACAGTTAGCACAAGTGGTACTTTTGCTTTTAAATAAAATGGAAAATAATAATCATGAGATGACATTGTGATGAATTATGATACCTCCAACAAAGTACTTGAGACATAAATGGAAAGAGACAGTAAATTTAATCCTATTTTTTTAAATTACATATGCTGCAAATCCATTTTTAATGAAAACTAAATAGTGCATTTGAAGCTACAATAGACTTAATGCAATAATGCACCAACTTCTCTTGTCCACAGTTCAAGTCCTGCTGGGGAGTTTCAAGACAATGCCCAATAAAAGAGACATTGATTTGAGGGTGGTTCCCTGTGATAAGACTGTTTCCAGTTGTAGCTTTTTGCAATCTTTCATTTTAAGGAAGAAAGAAAAGGAGGTGAAGCCAAGAAAATGGATAAAGAAAGATAAAATATGCAAAACTCGTGTTTGGGACACTCTTGTTCTGCTATCTGTACAATTGTACAGTCCATTGATTACTGTGCTAGTTCTCCTGACTCAAATTTACACAAATGGGACAGCATCAAACCTTCAGATAACCATGATTTATGCCCTTCCCAGCAGCCACAGCAGATAACAGTGTTAAATTATACCCTCTGCTGTTTAAACACATTGACATTTGGGACAAAAGATATTCCCTTGGAAATGACAGAAACGATAATTTCGTACCAAGGCTCACAAATGGATGTTAAGAACTTGAAAACAATTCTCTGTGTAACTTTTAATTCGTGTTCTTTTTCAGAGTTCAAACTGGACTAATTTTCTTTTCCAAACACAAAACATTAGTGAAATTATTTGTGGTTTTGATTGAATTCAATCAAAATTGATTGAAATTTCAAAATTGATTGAAATCCTGTCATTTTTTAAAGAAGGTTTTCTGTCTGAATGCTTGCTTTTCAGTAAATAGAAATACNTCAACATTGAATTTCCTGATTTTAGACAAAAAGAAATGTCTTTTTCTCCTTCACAGACTAGCACACAGCCTTCATGGGGAGGAATCCTCTTTTGGGGTTATTTCTAAGGATTCACCACCCCTATCATTTGGCAGTCCCTGATCTCTAAAGGAACAGAATGAAACCTATAGAAGCTGCTGCTCTGTCTTTCCATAAGGCTGACATGCATCAGAGCAGTAATATAGCTGAATTAACAGAGGGTTTGACTATACACAGAAATGCCTTTCCGGATTATGGAAAAAGTGGTTTCAGGGAATCTGTCTTGTCTGCTGAAAAAAAAAAGCATTTAATGAAAAATTGATGACCAAATTGAGCACTAGTTTCTTCTCAATGAAACCCTTGTTTGAGCCAAAATTCCCATCAGTGCTAGTAGGGAAATTGGGTAAGTTTAGAAGAGCAGCGCCAGCTGAGGAATAACTGCTGCACCATGTTGGGAGAATGCTGACTGTTTGCTCTTGCTTTAGAACATTCCTGAGAGTGGTAAGCACTTGAGATTGCCACTGCTGGGCATGCCAGCTGGCTTGCCTTCCTTCTTCTGTTCTGCAGAAGAATCCTGGCAAGTGAAATATTTTCAAAACGTGTCTCTGACATAGTGGTGGAAGACTTACAGCTATTGTTTGAAACGGGCAACAAGAAATAGCTATATATGTTCTCCATGGTGGAAGAATTACATCTGAATTAAAAAGTCCTGGGTTTTCACTGCAGATGATAGGTGTGTTTTGGATCTTTGCAATGGAGACTCAGCAGACTGGTTTTAGTGGAAATACTTTTTTTGATAAGTGAGGAAACATACCAATTACTGATGCATTTTGCCACTTGAGTCTCTCTTGACAAACATTCCGTGAGGATTATAACATAAATACATAACTGCTTTTTCTCATTTCAGCATGCCACTTGTGAACGATTTTGTCATAACAAACCCCATCTTCCCTGCTTTTCATTTATCTCCCTAAAATAGAAATGGTCTTTTTCCATTTATCCTGCTAGAATAAACATCTATTAATTCTCTCAGGTCACAAAACCTTCAGCTTCTGAAGGTTAGAAATGTCTGCACAGTATGCAACTCCTTTGGTTTAGTTCTGCCTTGAATCAACTCAACAGAAAATGTCCAAATATTTGCCTGGTAATGGGAAAAATGAATGTAATTGATCCACGGCTCTTATGTCCAACATCAAAGTACTTAGAGACAAGAAGCTATTGTAAGACAGTGAGTAATAACTGTATGAGGGGATTTCCATTAGCAGGCCCACAAGGAAGATGATTCTAATTTGTGAGTGTCTTGTGAAAAGTTAAAACTGTCATGAGCTATATAAGGAGGTTTTAATAAAACCAAAGTCATGGAAGGAGACATTGTCTTGTCTATGTATGACCTTGGGATATCACAGTTCAGGTCAGATGCAATCATCAATTCCTTGAATTTGCTAAATCCTCCTTAAAAATCCTCTCATAATGCAATTAACAGTCTTCTACCCCAATTTTTCCAAATCAGTGTATTTCTGATTTCTCTGTGGATAGCAATGAACAAACTGAACAGTTCTAAAATCTTGTGGGATGTAACAATCCTTAAATTAAAAAAATCTGATGGAAAAACTTAACAGCTACTTGTAAGGATGCCATAGGTGAACTCTTGAGGTACCTATTATCCAGATAACATATTTAAGATGAAAAAAAAAAGAGAAAGAAAAGACCACAGGGTTGCTTCTGACCCCTTTGCCTTCACTTGTACACTGCACACAATATTTAAACAGTGAAAGCCAATATCTGTCCCTGCAGAATCTCCTTCTCAGTTGTATTTTCTTAATTTTCACAGGTGAAAGTTTCATTTCAAATTTTAATCTGATTTAGGAAGTTTGTGCTGTTGTCAACATCTGCTTAAATTATTATCTTGCACATATAGAAAATGGCTCATCTTTACTTTTGCAATCATACTTACCTATGCAAGGAACATAAATGCATGACATTTCTTCCATATGATCCCATAAATCATCAGAATATTTGCTGCTAAACAAAACTGTGTTTTGGTTTTTTTTTCCTACAAGCTAATCTGTTCATCTCAGAAGTTCATGTACAGTGGAAGAGGGAAAAGAGAGTAAAAGCACTCTTGTCTTTTCACAGCCTTTGTGGATGGCTGAAGTGAACTGGGGACCAGACCCACAAGTGTTTGCCTGAAATCAGTGTGAAAAGAGATGTAAAGAGCATATTAAAGAAAGAATTTCTTCTCTTTCACTATATTCCAGTGAGGTTGCCTGGCAGGAAGGAGAGGAGATAGCTTGTTCCCTGAAAAGGCACATCACAAATTCTTCCCCATTTTGGCCAAAAGCTTGTAGCATAAAGGATTGCATTTTTTTTTCTGAGACGCAGGGCTTTGGATGTGCTTCCTAATGTGGTTCAACTTTCTTGCTGCCTCTTATTTTAGCCCATGCCGTAACGGTATAATTTAACCTTAAATTAGAGGCATATTTTACCCTTGTTTTGTATGCAGAAATTCCTTTGATGTAATTGGGAACCCCATGAAAAGATGGGGGGTTTATCATGGTCTTTTGAATGCATGTGACATGGCAATTTGTCCAAGACATATTCTCATGCAAGAAGAATGGGATCCCATTGTGGGAAAAATCTAGGGCCAAACACTGCACAGAACTAACGTCAATAGGATTGAACACAGTGTGAAGTTATGGCAAAATGTGATGTATTAGCTGCTGTCAACAGTGCCAGTGGGTTTTTTTATGCATCCACTACTCTTGCTGATATAGAGAGCATATCATATTGTCCTGAGAAACTCTAACTCTTGTTTGCAAGAGAATGGAAGGAAGATGATCTTGAGTCTGAGTGACTATTTTAATCAGATACATGTGGACAGTGTCCACAGAAAAATGTGGAATTGATGCTGATAGCTTTTGGAGGAGTCCCACTAAGAAATGTTAGGATTAGGATTTGAAATAAGAGTCAGTGAGCACAGAAGCCACTGTCTTACCAGATAAGACAGTTTTGTGTTTGAGCTTTGCAATCAAAGCTTCTCCAGACTCTTTGTATTTTTTTATTTTTTTTAAAATCTTCATTCTTTCTTAATAACACAAGTTTTACTGACCTCTACATGGCCTCTCACAAGAGACTGCCCCAACTCATCTCATACAGAAACCTAAAAAAAAACACCCCAAACTATTTAAAATAGAGACGTAAAACTTACCACATCTTCTTATTTAGGCAGCAATTTCATCAATGTTGTTCTAGCCCTTTGGCTATAACAGTGGTCACATCTCTTTTGCAACCTCTCCATGGGGTCTTAATCTCTAGATACATATAAATTGCATTCATTCTTTTAGCACAGGACAGGATAATGCAGTGGAAGACAGGAGGGATTGGTTTGAAAGTTCTGCAGTTTATGAAAGGCATGTGAGATAAGAAAATGTCAAGGAAAACAGATCATGGGCAGAAGCAGATGTTCAGCTTATGGCCATATCTTTGATCCTTGCTTTGCACTGCTCACATGATGTGTATACAGAGACAGTGTAGAGCCTGATTTGCTAGATTGCAGAAGTGAGAGGCATTGTGGACTCAGAAAAATGGGTGTGTTATAAGATTGAAGGGGGTCACAGAGTCAATTTTTGCCCTGCTTTCTCATGAGAAAGTAGGTCTCATGTCAGCTAAAGTGCAATCAGTATATAGCCTCTAGCCCATATATGTAGCTACACAAGCAAATGTGGGTCACTAGCACTGCTAAACTTGAAGGAGTGTTTCTATGTATGGAAGAGAGAATTACTGGGAATAGTACCTGTACCAGAGCCTGCAGAGCTCTGCAGCAAAGACCTAGCTGAAGAACTTGAACAATGCAGCTGGATGATTTATATCAGGATGAGGATCTGGCTTTAAACAGGCAGAGGCAGAGAATTCTGAACATAAACAACATAAACATTTAAAATCTATTCAGACTTTTGTTAGAAAAACAATAATTAAAGTGCTGCAGAAAGCATGTGAATCTCCTTGTACCTGTGCATCAGTTTTCTGGATAATGTCTTCAGTATCTCCCAGGTACTGAGGCTTGCCAGCTGTGTGTTTCTGCAGCTGCTTTCTATTGAGAGACACAATAAACACTACAGTCGTGTAAATCCTCTATAAATAGCTGTAGCAAAAGCCATCTCTGCACCCTACTCAAAGTTAAACACCATGCTAACTCCCTAGCCTCTCTCTACTAGCTTATAAATCGAGAATAAAACTAATAGTTACCCTTTTCTAAGTGTTTTGAGATGAAAGGCACTGTAAACTAGTAAAGTCCAAAATATTAAAAATAGTTACTTATTTATTTCTCATCATTTCTGAGCAATCATTTCCAATCCACCTCCGTTGTTCCCAGCAAGCAACTAAAATAATTAACAGCAGACAGTCTATTAAGAAATGGAAAGTGTTTTGGTTACTTGCTATTTGTGGGTATGCATTGTTCCAGCATGGGAGCAGCCAAATGCAGTTGAGAGAGTTTTCTGCTCACCACAGACATTTTATTTCCACTGTTTACCAGATTCTGAATCTAAAAAATTAACAAGATTGTCCAATTTCTCTAACTTTCAATGGCCAAAATTATGTAGTCAACAATGAATAACTCCGTCTAAATAAATTCCATTTAATTGCCATAACTTTTTTCTAAGTTAAAGCAAACCTTTTTTTTCCTCCCCCATATTCTCTACCCCCAAACTCTCCCCTTATCCACTAGAACCCTTTAGTACTCTCCAGAACTTTTAATGCAATTGGAGGTAGAGATCACTTTGATTGTGGACATGTACAAAACAACAGAAACACCAACCAATCATGATTTAATAACCATAAAAAATATAGTAACAAATAATGGAAAAGCAAAAAAAAGGTAAAATAAAGCAAAGCCTGGGCTGTCCTAAACAGAAAGGACTTGCCTGTATGTGCTGAGACTAACAAGGCTTTTCAGTCAGACAGTGAGAAGCAGAGGAAAGACTCTGCTGAAGGCTGCAGAGACAGCAGTCAAGTGGATGTAGACAGGAAGAAGACTCATTTTCTCTCAGCTGTCTTCCAGGTTAAGCCATCAGAATGAATCAAATTTACTTGGTCTTTGTTTTGAAATTTTTTGCTTCTGTTTCAGACCTGAAGAAGAGTTTTGTCTGTGCCTGCAAGTTTGGCATTTGTTCTGAGGATATTAGCAGAAAACTTATTGTTGCTAGGGTTACAGCTCACTCTCCATCTCTGAGCAATCTGAACGTGTTATAGCTGAATCCAGGGCAGAATTTAGGAGCCTCCTTGGAGCCCAGAATTCATGCCTGAGTGGTGTATGACAGACACAGAACAGCCAGGGTAGTGCCTTCATGCTGCTGGAGTGGTCTTACTTGAAAGTAAAGTTACAGCTTTGGGCATGTTGTGGTATCTGGACTGGATATCTAGAACAACTGAAAAGATTACCTTCAGAAGACTTCTCAAGAAAGAAATAGAAGAATGGCTGAAATACTTCATCTCTTGGGACCAACACCATCCTGTCCCACTACCAAATTTCGGACCAGAACTATTTAAAATCACAATTTCACAAAACTATTTTCCTGTAAAGCCTGTGTATTAATCCTAGATATCATTTTGTCCGTGGTCTAGACAAGCCACAGCCTTAGTGCTCAGCTTGCCTCAGCACTGCCACTGCACTTCTCATAGCTGAACACTGTGTTCAGGCAAATCTACCTTATGATGTCAAACAGGGAGAGAAAACTACGGCAGGCATGTAGCAGAGTCCATATTGTCTTCACAAAGATTGCTTTCCCTGAGGTATCAGCTGCTGCTTTTAATTAAAAAACAGTTAAGTGGATTCCTACCCAGGCTGAGAGGAGCAGCTTCAGCAGTTAACTGCAGCAGTTAATTACATGTGAACAATGATGATAAGCATAATGGGCTTAGTGACTGAGGAGCCTGGCAGGAGGTTATTATAAAAATAACTGTTAACTTTTCTCCTGCAACCATCTTGCAATGCTGCTCAGAGACAGAGGGTTTGTGTTTGCTTGCTCCATGCCTATGAGGCTGTGTGGTCTATCCCACAGTGTCCTGACGGGGCTCCTCAGCCCAGAGCCACCGGGGACTTCAGGCCACCCCAGCCACATTGGATGGAGGTGGTTGCTCTCCTCACTGGCTTTGCCTTTGGACTCTCTTCTGAAGAAGGTAACAAGGCAACCAGCTGAGATTGCTTGGTTGCTTGAACCTCTTTGGAGACCACTAGCTCATTTAACTAAAACTCTTCACGAGGACCACAGTGGCACTACAATTTTTCACAGAGTTTTTGGGCATAATTACTTGATACAGGGGATAGCCTGTCTTGATTAGTTACTATAACAAGGATTAATACAATTATTGATGTAAGTAACAAGAATGAAGTTATTAGAAGCAGTTACAATTATTTTTTTTTAATGTCTACTTAATTTCTTTAGATCATCAATTAAAAAGTAGAAGGATTTTAAACTGGACCATATAATTCTGCAAGACACAGTCCCCTCGTCCCCTCCCTGCTGCCTTTTTTCCTGTTCTATTTCTGGCCTTCTTGGTGGAGGGGATGATTTCTCCCTGGTGAAAAATGGTAAATGAATTATAAAAGCATGCATTGTAATTTTGTAGGAATGGAATATACTTCACATGCCTACTGAGTGATGTGCATGAAAATCTCTGTACTGTACATGTTGCAGAAGAAGGGTTTTTTGTAACTTTTTATTTTTAATGACCTGTGCCTAGCATACTAAAATTGAAACTTTGCTCTGGGTGGTCTTTATTTTTGGCTGAAGCATCCTAATAGTTCCATAAATATTAATTTATGAAAAACGCAGAACACAAGTGAACATAGAACTGACCACATTTTTGGTGTTCTCATATTACTTAGACTGTATTATAATTATTATTATTTGCTTATAGAACAGTAGGAATACTGTTAAAAAAAATAAGAAACATAAATGGTACTTCTATCATTGAAAAGGTTTGTGGTTTGCTTGTTTGGATTAAAAGAAAAATCAGCTAAGCACATGCAAATAACTTTAGAAATAAATTTAGAAATTTATTTAGATATAAAGTGCATCAGTACTAGTTTTTACACCAGCCCCGTTTGTTTCCTCAGAAATGTTTTGCTAGTCCAGCAGGCAGATATTTCAAGAACAGCCTCACAAGGGATGATTAAATGTGTGTGTTTTTATAAAACAATGACATCTTGTTTTCAAAGCCCTGCAAACTTAAAATGGATATTAGAGCAGTCACATATAAACTGCAGTTCCCAAGGACAACTGTTTAGCTTAAGTGCCATTTAATGTTCTCCTAAATGGTTCCGCTGTTTAGTGTGCAATATATCTTCTAGATTAGACCTTTAATCCTTTACATTGTGCTTGCTGTGTCAAAGAGGGCTTCGTGCCAGCTTCTTCCTATTGGTGGCTCTCTTTTTTTTTTTTAACAGGCACATGTAGAACATCAAAGTCTTATGTTTTGCTTCTGAATCCAAACACGAAAGCATTTGTGAAGTAAAATCTTTAAACAGTTTGTTGTGTTTTCCTGTTTCTTTCTGTTTTCATTTTAGTGCTTTTATCAGCACGAAGAAGATTTAAAAAAAAAAGTTTTTGAAGACTTTTTTAATAAATGTAAAAAGTTGATATAGGTTAATTAGATGTGTAGAATGTGAACAGGGACTTACAGCTGGGATGTTTAAGGCACATCACTTTTTGCTGAGCTAGCAGTTGAGTGGACTAACCAGAAGACCTTCACTATTGATGGACCTTAAGTGTTTGTACTGCTTTGCAGCATAAGTCAATAATGGGTTTCCGGAAGCTAGCTCTGAATTTCTTAGTCTTGGCTATGCTTGCATTTGCTCCTGAGAGGAAAATAAATTTGCCCTGTATGGCCTAAAAAGCTAAAACATCTGCTGGTATTATGAGCAGCCCTATTGTCCGAGTTCAGCAGCAGGGAGGTCTGCACTTGTTCACTTCTGCTTTCCTGCTAAGCATCAGGAAAGCCGCTGGGGATCATTAGTAAGACTCCCGAGGGCAGGAGGGGAATGAATTCACCATTCCAACAGGTAGGCAAAAAAGGCCACCCCGATGTCCTTGCTAGTAGCAAAATATGCTATGTACCCCACAGGGGACCCACATTTGGGAACACCCCCTCCAAAGCCAATGATGGACAGCAGCCACAGGAGAGGGACTCGGCTTCTGGAAAGGTTAGCTGTGGTAGCTGGCAGCTGGAGCACGTGGAAAACTAAGACTCAGTGTGTGGTGGGGAGGAAAAAATGATGGTGGAGATGGAGCACTTAGTTAGAAGAAATCCCACCTCTCTTGGCCTAATTCATTAACAAGAACATCAGCCTAAAATAAAGAGTGTTCCTCTGGTTATTGCAACCCACTCTAGTTGCTGCATTAGTTGCAAAATGGATGTGCAACTTATGTATCTGACATAAGACCTAACGTAGTTTTTATTGTCGCTTCTGCTATCCTTACCTACAAACAAGTAAGTTTCCTTTGTAATTAGGGGCATTGAGAAAACAAAATAGATGCATTTCACTTATTTTTAATTTGCATTTCTGTTATTTATTTGGGATCTTTTATGAGTAAGAAACATGGGTCATATTTGTGTTCAGATGTACACACACCCAAAAGCACAATTTTGTCCCAGAGTTTCCATTATCAGATGTTATTCACATTTGGACTTGAATATTAACATACCTGAGAATAAATGAAGTCCAAATAACACTGACTAGGAACGAAAACAGACAAAATCTTTCCTGTAAGCATGGGACCTCCAGGTCTCCATCCCAGCTGACATTTCTGCCAGCACTGAGTAAGAATCCGTTTGATTCCCAAGTTTCTTTGTGGCNATCAGGCAGGAATGGCACCATGGAACTGACTCTGCCCCTCTGGGAAATGCTCCCAGAGCTGTGAGCCCATCAATACTGATCAATAGCTCTTCATTCCTTAACAAAGGACATGGCTGGCAGGTAGAAAAGCTGGAATAAGGCCTCACTGTTTTTCATGGCTAGAATGTGACAAATGAGGGGTTTTTTTCCCCTTCAGATCTATTTTAGCTGGTTTGATTCCTGTGCTTGCCCCTGTTAGCCATGCACAACAGGGAAGAAAAAGCAGCCCCAGGATTTCCAGCCTCCACCCTCCCCCACATCAAATTGTAATTCAGTCTGAGCAATCACTGCTTCTTCTCATGAACCATATTCATGGGAATAAATGCAATTACAAGTTTCAAAAGGTCAAGGCACGTTGCATCTCATCAGTGCAAAAACCACCAGATCACCACTTTTCTCAGCCTGTGTCAACAACAGCAAAGCTCTTGAAGCTGAAACAGATACAGCTGAGCTTCCTGCACCATTCCCAAATGGCTACGACATTCAGCAGACACTGCTTGGCTCTCTACCTTTCCCTCTTAATACAATTAACTCCCACACAACCCCTGGTAACACTGCCATTAACCCTATCCAAACAAAAAGAATAATATAAGCTTATCCTGTCTCTAGCAAAACCCTGAGATATCCTGGCACCCATTTAAAATCAACCCTAAAGCCATCCATTCCTAATGATTCAAAACTGACAGATTTATTCATATACATCACCATACACACTTCACCCTGGAGGGCCTTGGAACATTTTCTTCCTAGATCCTCAGGGAATTTATGCAAATGCTAAGTTCTCTACTTAAGAGAGTTTCAGGAGTGGAATAGCAAGGAAGGTACAGCTCAGGACTAAGGGACTGTGATGCATGGGTAAGATTGCATCACATCTGCCAGTATTAAAACTGCCTCTTGCCAGTATAACGAGCACCTACCTTTATGACAGTAAATTTGCATGAGGCAGCTTTTGGGGTTAGGCCATGTCAGTCCTCTTCAGACTCACTGCTGAAGGCATGAGAGAATGTCCTCTTGTTGATACCAGAGCTGGGCACTCTGACAAACAGCTTATTCTCTATAGCATTCCACCTCGATTTTTTTCTAGAAGCCTAACCATGCCACGTTGCTGATTTCCAGGTGTTCTATTCCAAACTTAATTAAAATCAGAATCTGTGAAGTATTAAAAGGAGCCAAATTATGGCTACTGATGTGGGTAGTAAATCTGTACTCCAGTTCAGTACAGAATTCCCTGATTCTTTGCTCTTCCCGAGGGCACCTCACTTGTGAATTGGCTGTTCCTCTACAGGCAGAGCTTTAAGAAGCTATTCCCAAGAAAAACTGTGGTTGCAAAATGTAACATAAGAATGCACAGGGCATCCAGAATGATGGAGAGCCAAGAGCAGAAGGATGAATAACTTCTAATGCACTTGGTGATTTAATTTTGGAAATAAATTTTCTAAAATAACCCCTGGATGTCAAGCAAGACAGAATAAGGTCAACCAATTGGCAGTATCAGTGTGTGGTGGGGAGGAAAAAATGATGGTGGAGATGGAGCACTTAGTTAGAAGAAATCCCACCTCTCTTGGCCTAATTCATTAACAAGAACATCAGCCTAAAATAAAGAGTGTTCCTCTGGTTATTGCAACCCACTCTAGTTGCTGCATTAGTTGCAAAATGGATGTGCAACTTATGTATCTGACATAAGACCTAACGTAGTTTTTATTGTCGCTTCTGCTATCCTTACCTACAAACAAGTAAGTTTCCTTTGTAATTAGGGGCATTGAGAAAACAAAATAGATGCATTTCACTTATTTTTAATTTGCATTTCTGTTATTTATTTGGGATCTTTTATGAGTAAGAAACATGGGTCATATTTGTGTTCAGATGTACACACACCCAAAAGCACAATTTTGTCCCAGAGTTTCCATTATCAGATGTTATTCACATTTGGACTTGAATATTAACATACCTGAGAATAAATGAAGTCCAAATAACACTGACTAGGAACGAAAACAGACAAAATCTTTCCTGTAAGCATGGGACCTCCAGGTCTCCATCCCAGCTGACATTTCTGCCAGCACTGAGTAAGAATCCGTTTGATTCCCAAGTTTCTTTGTGGCCCCCTTTTTTTTTTTTTTTTATAGGCATGGGAGGGAAAAATAACATGGGTTGTGTTCTCCGAATTCCATTCACTTGATACCACTACTTTGCTTTTACTTAGTACTGAAACCTTTCCAAACCTGCCTGGTAGGCCTGTAAGAAGAGGCCTTGAAAAAATGAAGCCTTTCCCTTCAGAACTAACCTCAAGACTGAACCCAAGCCCATTGTCACAGCAATTTTCAGCTTCTGTATGAAAATATTTCCCCTAATGTAATTGTATTCCTGACAGAATCAGCTGTATGGGGATTTTTTTCAATCAGTACTCTTGTAAAGATGTCCATGGAGGACATAAATTGTTGCTGTGGTCGATGTCCTGTCAAAGGGAGAACAAGTAATGGTTGACTTTGTTAACAGGATATCTTCTTTTGTTTGTAGAAAGTTGTGCAGCTTCTTGCAGCCCCAAAGCAACTGCATATCAAAGATTAGCTAAATGAACTCTGGTGACTTACTCAATGAAATGCCAGTAGATAGGGTCCTTGATCTCTAACTGGAAGTATACACAGCTCCACTAGTGATAAGTGACTGCAACAAAAATAGACCTGTCAGGAACTGCCAGGCAGGGTAGAGCATGCCCATCTCACTCTGGGCACAGCTTTTACTTACCTTTCTTTACCTTGTGAGGAGACCACATTTGCTTTTCCTCTGCTTGATTTCTCTCATAAAGATGCTGCCCCAAAAACATACCTCTAATCTTTCTTAACACCATATTTCATGCTCCTACTGGAACTACTTTTTTTTTTTTTGGTCATATCTGCTTTGCATATGGGGATGAGCTTGTTCCCTCCCTCTTTGCAACAGCCTTTCATATCCTTGAATACTCACTATCACAATTCCACTCAGACTTTCTTCCCTGTGCTAACAGATGGAGGAAATCTTCAGTTAACAGGAAGATGCTGTAGCTGCCTTCCTATCAGCCCACCCTCGTCTTCACTGAGATAAGCAGGATTTGGAGGTCTGGTGAGTTTTGACGAGCACAACAGCCCCTTGAGGGACTTCTGGAGATAAAGTAGTTCTGAAGCAGTTCTAATTTATCTTGAGGATATAACTGGATAACACTCAGAATCAGAGTGGGGGTCATATAAAGATAGCAGGGCTGTTCCTCCTGTGCCTCTGATTTGTGCTTCACACAGCTCAGGCATTCCAGAGTATTTGCCCACAGGAAAGTGGTGATTTGACATATTCTGCCCAAAGAAGTATTTGTGATATCCAAAGACTGCAGCTGTGGGATACCAATCATGCTGATAACTTTCACATTTTTTGGTAGGTTATTTAGCCATTCCATTAACTTGTCCAATAATAGATATAATGGAAATAACATAATCCATTTAAAAAAAAAAAAAAGAAAACAGCAATATGGAAAGTAACTTTCATAAACTGCTGAAATCAAACAGTATCTAAAGACTTCTAACTTCACAGGCTTTAAATTCTGTACTGACAAATTTATGGATGATGTAAAATTGGTACTCATGCTAGGAAAGCTTCATATTAATGAGTGCACATTGATATCTGTAAACTTTTCTGAAAAGTTCATCTAAAGATTTCAGGTTAGACTCACTAATGTATCTTGGCTTCTTTGTGGAGTTCTAATGATGCAAACCAGCTACAAACCAATTTAATTTGTTGGTTAACCTCAGTTTATGACTTCTTTGTGCTTCTGCAGTGGTGGAAAATAGCCAAGATGTATCTGGTTCTCAGTCTCTTACTGATCAGAGGTATCCAATTGCCTCCCACTAAGGCAATTTGTGTGCTCTGTAATGCACCTTAATCATCATCTTTGTTACCAATATTCTGATATCTAATAATTTTAATTTATAGTAAGTTTCAGCCTTTAAAATTTTACAAAGTAATGGAGACTAGAAATTTATATACCTGGGGGCATACCAGAGAACACACAGCCTATGTCTGAGAAAGCCTTTTAGATAGCACTATTCATTGAAATATCATATTTTAAAGTCATTTCAGAAGATGTGTAGAAAACCACCCACTAAGCACTTGCTCTTTGTGTGTATATGAAGGCATAACTGTACTGCTCATTAAAAAGTAAAAAATAATAACTCAAAGATAACATCTTCTGCCCTGAATAGGTTTCCCATCAGCTGTAAAAAGGACAGGCACACCAGATGTAAAAATGGATCCATGTTAATGGCAGCCCATAACAGAAAAGCACATTGATCTGAAATACAGCATTGTATGCACACTGAAGGCTGGAGAACTGTTGATGTCTATGCTCTCTTCCCACGCACAGCTGCAAAGATAACACTGTCTACTGTTCAAGGGCTCCATGGGGAATTCCTCCTAACAATTCTGTTCTTTCAATTCTTATTAAGGTTTACATCCCCATTTGAGTTGATGATGAACTTGCCAGCTGGGTCAGCTGTTGGCACAAATCCCATCAGCAATTATAATTTTAACTTGACAGTATCGGTTCTGTAGAAAGAGAGCATGCTGGGGCTTTCCAGTGAGTCTGGCTGCATCGTTTTCCTTTCTTCTACCCCTGTACTGCATGAATGAGTTCTTCCATTCTTACCTTCAGCTGCTAATATTCCCGTGATGGTGATATACTTTTGTGATGCACTAAAATATTAAGGATAAGATGCCCTCAAACTGAAAATGCTTTGAGGAGGAAATACAGATGCACAGACCTGTATCTGATGCTTACTGAAATCACTGGGAGGTTTTTCCATAAATCTGAATAGACTTTGGATCTGGCCTCAAATTATTTATTAATGATTAAACCAGACAATGCACTTTCTCCAATTTAGACATACTTTCTGAATTCACCAATTATAAATTTAGTAGAGGTGGTACCTTCTTGTTTATTTAATGAACTACTGCTCTTTCAAATAAAGGTTTGCACTTCTAGTCTGTAGTATTTATAAAATTATCACATCTTAAATTGAGTATCACATTAAAAAACATTTTCAGGTCACCTGAGCTGTATTGATAGATATCTTTAGGGATCAATTCTGCCAAGTTGTGCTCTAGATTCCACTTCTGTGCATGGAGACTTTCTAGAGTGCTTGGAAAACTCTAGACTTGTTCAACTACAGGAGAGTTTCTAATGATTTCTATGAGCCACTATCATTTGGACTATGAAGTTCAAGCAAGCTGAAATGAAGTGTGGCAGGGAAGTTATCTGAGGTTTGAATAGAGCCTGAATTGAGATAAAAGCAATGAATAAAGCTTATTTGAGAGTGTTGGTGGACAAAATTTCTTGTAAAAGAAGGACTTTAACATGTTTAGTCTCTGCCATCTGCCTCTGAGTTAAAAAAAAAACAAACAACAAAAACCAGTGTCTCCTAAGATTCTGGTGGGGATGCCTGTATGTTTTTAATCTCAGCAGTGCACATTTCAGCCCTTCATTAGTCTCCTTATATGTGTGAGACAGAAGTTAAGCTCACAGAAAGGCCCTGGAGCATACTTTCCTGTCACTAGCATTAATTTAACTGGAGATGATGCTGCAAAAGGAGCATGTTCAACTTGTAATAAATGATGGAATTGAGAAGAGAATTAGGTTTAGATTTCCTTTCCCAGGAAAACAAGGAGAGAATTTGATATCTGAAGGTGTGCTTCAGAAGTGCTTGCTATTGGGTACTGGTATCAATCTTTTTGAAACACAAGAGCCTAATATAACTCTGCTTTAAAAACTGTTTGATTATCTTAGTACATTCAGTTTTACCATATTCTGCTGTTAGTGTAACAAAGATTAACTAGCCCATTACTCTATGTATGAAGTGCTTTGAAGAGTTTTGGACTGTAGTATCAGTAGAATTACTAAGTGTTGCCCTGAAGGCAGCGGATGGAGAAATCTGTCAGGTTCTGAAAGCTATACTTGCTTCAGGAATAAATATATTAGCAGGAGTACAATAAGGGCTCAAATGGAGAGAGGGGGAAAGCAAACAGAATTCCTTTTCCTTCCATTAGCTATTCAAATATGATTGTATTAAAATGACTCCTTTTATTTATTTATTTTNTCTTTTTGTTTTCCTTTCTCCTTTTTCTCTTTTTGTTTTCCTTTCTCCTTTTTCTCTTTTTGTTTTCCTTTCTCCTTTTTCTCTTTTTGTTTTCCTTTCTCCTTTTTCTCTTTTTGTTTATTTATTTTTTTTTCAAACTAATTACCTCTGCATGGCCTGAAATCCTTCACTTTAGTTATGCATGCCAAGGTAAGCATTTGCTATTTGTCTGTTAAGAAAAATCACACAGTTAATCCAGAAACCATCTGCAGTAACATCATAATAGTTTTTGCGCCCCTGTGTTTCAGCACAACCACTTGGATGAGAATGGGAGCTCCATTTTTTCATACTCCCAGGAGTGCCCAGAGAATTTTTGAGTGATGCTTCATCTGTATGAAAAGTAAAACAAACCAGGAAGGTCAAAGAGTTGTTAAAGGAGGATATTCTCTGTGCATTCTCAGCCACAATCATTTCAGTGTCCAGAACGTTTGTGTGTCTCTGGAAGACAAAGCTCAGAAATCTAAGGCACAATGCACCTTTACATAAAAAAAACACAGCTGCAGGATGTGCTCCAAGAACTGGGCAGAAAGGAGTTGTTTAAGTCATACAATGGTGGCTTTTTATTGATATCCAAATCTGGGATTTTTCTGGACAAAAGCTGAAATCTCAACTTCAAATATCCTTGAGTCTGGGGGCAATTTTTTTTTTAACAAACTCTGGACCTTGTTCTTCAAACTTTTATGCATCCTTGATAATGAGTATATAAGTGTAAACCACACAAATTCCTGCTCCTGATGGTTTTGGAGCTCTACCTCAGTGCAAAATACATCTGAGAAAGCAGTTTAAGAAAACCTGGAATTCAATGACCATAACAAGTTCAAGTGTCCTTAACCAAGACTGAATTGTTGGGCCAGTCTGGGTCTCTGAGCCTAAATCTATAAGCCTGCTAACTTCAGCTCATGTGTCCAGACCTCCATCAATAAAGTTTAGCCAGTTTCACCACTCTTTAAATGAAACTCATTAAAAGAAAACAGATTCCAAATGTAATTTCAGTCAAACTTGGAAAGTTCAGAGTAATATCTGTTCTGTAAATGAATTTATTAAATTTTGCATTGAAATGCTGTGGATTATATGGTCAGGAGTCAAGAAGAAGTGGGCTTCTGTACTCAAGAATAACCTTGCTATAAACTGGGGATAGAGGTAAGAAGGGATTTTATTACCCACAGTACTATTGTGTGGTGTGGGAAAGGAAGTCAGAGGTGATGGCCAGAGTATAAAACTCCACAGTTCTTCTTCCCCTCATCAATCTGTGCTTGCATGTTCTGTGAGCACAAACATGCATGTGCAAATGTTCACAAGCACGACTAACTGGAGTGTTTGAAAAGGTTTATGGAGAAAGGGAATACTTTATCTCCACTGTAATTTTCATTTTTATGTGAAAGAATGCCCTTTTAGATGTTATACATAACTTAATAAGTTGATGATGGACTCACCAATGGGTGTTTTCCCACATTCATGCCTCCTAACTATATTTACCATGCACTGAGAAAAATATGATACACTTAATAAAAGAATCACAGGGCTTTTGTTTCCACAGAGGACTCCTGGCTTTACTGGTCAGACTGCTTCCAGAGATGTCAGCAGTTGCAGAGCCCTTTCATATGCTGAAAATATAAACCCACACCATTCCAGGCAGCATTTGTGTTAGCAATGGAATTTTTAAATAGAAATAATTAGTTTTTCTGGCCATGGTTGTTACATCTGGCATAAATTTTCCCCAGTGAACCCTATTTTTAAAAAACAAAGCATCTGAGCTGAGGCTCCAGATTATACTAGTTACTGATCTTTGCAAGCCTAATCCATTCTTATGAACAACGCCTCTGTGGTGTTTTCTTCCCCAAAGGATATAGCACGGGTGCAACCCAAGCTTTATTGTGCTTAATCTGAACCAGAAGTCTGAGATGATTATTTTAAAAGGCATGCTGTTTCTTAAAAGTTATTTTCTTCCTCTCTTCATGCTGTGCTGATAAGAAGTTCTAAGTGGGTCTCTTTAATGTTTTAGGCTGGAGTGATAAAGAAGGCAGTGTGCACCTGGGAGCCACACAGCCCAAGGTGAAGCCCATCCATGTAGAAGCAGCAAAGGCTGCAAAAAAACCATTTCCTTTTACTTTGAGGCGTGCATATCACATCTTCTCATTGGTGGAAACAATGCACGTGGGGCAAAATTCTGCCTGGTTTCTAAAGGTGGGCAGAGGGAAAGACCTCACACTCCTTCAGCATGAAGACCTGGGGCCTGTAGTGCTGTTGAGAATGGCAGTAAGCCCAAAGTGCAGGGAAAGAAGAGCTCAAGAGATGTCCCCTGCACCCTTTTGAAGAACACTTCTGCCCAGCACATCAGTGTTGCTCCAATCAAATTCTCCTCCCTTCTCTGTCTTCTGACTGGTACCCCCAGTCGTGCTGAGTGGATTGAAGTTCTCGGAGGTCTGCAGCAGCAGTGTGCTCCATTCTCTCTCCACTTATGGGACTGGTCCATTTGCCCCTATCACAATAGCCTCACTACTGTGACTAGTTGCCCTGCACGCTGATCATTTCAAATATTGGATTTAACTCTGTGTTGCTGCTCTGTACTAAACAATGGAGAAACTAACACATAAAGAGATCTTCAGTCAGTGCTGGATGAGGGACAGCATCCTCCAGCAGTGAGAGAGCTGGATTTATGGGACATTCCTCACTCATTCCACGCTTCCATTTGCATTGATGCAGTGTATGATCCTGCCTACTGATCTCCCTGTAATCAGTTCTCTCTGCTAGATAAATATAGGTAATAGAAAACTTAATTAGGTGCTCTTGTTGTTTAAATATATGTGTCAGTAATCTGTTCAACATACAATATTTGTAAGTCATAAAAATCTCCTTTTGGTGATAAAAATGTCATTTCACATAATGCTTTTCTTTTTTAACTATCAAAAGCAGACACAGAAATCTTCACAAACACTGCATTGACAGGCTCCCACTACTATCAGCAACTGATTTCACCCAGTGTCATAAATCAGATAAGTAGTCAGGTACTAAAGTAATTTAATCAGCTGTTTTAGAAACCAATATTGATTCTCAAAACAGTAATCATCTCTGTTTCTATTTCTAATCCAATCACATGCATAAGTGATAAATGTAGATATCAGGTGATTTGATATATTCTTGATTTCCCACAGCTTCATGCTCAGATATCCAAAGTGACTCTAATGTACCTTGATTGTGCCTTTGTTATATCATCATATAAGTCTTAACAATTCAGAACCTGGACTGAAATCACCAATATTAAATCACATATGCACCACATGTGTGTGTCCCTGGCACAGACCTGCCATCCTTTTGATACCTTCAACAATGTTAAATGCACACTTACATATTCATGGCAATCAGTAAGGAGAATGTGAAGTATCAACCATCAGAGTCCCCAATTCATCATTAAATTATTTTAATAAA
>VYZU01056861.1:3113-13622 GCA_013401355.1 Ceyx cyanopectus | reverse complement strand
TACACAACCCGGACCCATTTCAGCGTTACACTACCCGGACCCATTTCAGGGTTACACAACCCAGTTTTATCAGCTCTTGTACAATAAGTTAGTAGCAAATAGTTGTTGAAACAAGACTTCCCTCAAACTCTGATTGAGTTGATACCTGTTCACAGCACAGCAGGATTAGTCAGATTCTCCTGGTGATCTGCTCTATTGAGCAGATGTTTGAAGCCCTGCTGAACTGTTCTATTATAAATGTCATGGTACAGTCCCCATTTAGCTACTCTCTAGGAAGAAAATTAACTTTTCTCAGCACAGCTCAGAGATACTTTTAGCTTCTGCAGTTTTACTAAGAACACTTAACTCAAAATTATTTCAAGCCTGTTTTCTGCTAATGTGAGCTAAGCCCCACACAAGGTCCTTGTAGGTACCTGTAAGCTAAAGGTACCTGTAAGTTCGAGTGCCTGTCTGCCAAGCAGCTGAGACATCTGCTAAAGGAAGGGTATTGCTCTGTGCTGGCATTACCCTTTACTCTTTCAATGCAGCTTTGGGGAATGTAACCCAAACTCAAGAGACCAAGATATCGAGCAGAACCAGTCCCTGCCTGAGGCAGAGTCCATTCTGGAAGGCTTTTACAGGTCTATTTCCCTGTTGCTATATTCCCACTCCAGTCCCAAGCTGCCTGTCCCCAGCCAGGATACCTATCTTGGCTCACTGAAGTGAAGGGGAGCTCTACATATCTTCAAAAACCTGACAGGTTTTGCAGCCTGAAACTCATTCAATTTTTTATTAATTTCCTAAATTTCACACCCAAGCCATTTTCATCTTTTCTCTCTCTTTTGTGAGTTCAGGTGGACAGTTTAGAAATGAGACACAGTCATTTGGAAAGACAGCTTTGTAATTAGCTATTCAACTGCATGAAGAATTATGACATGGCATCACATTTGCATAAATAGAACACAGCTTGCAATAGATAATTGTTAAAACAGCAATATTAGTCTTTTTTAGTTAAATAAAAGGATACTTTCATGTTGGCCAGGCACAAATCTGTGTTCACACTGCTACAGATTCCTCCCCATCCTCCCTTCTGACTTTAATGAAGGAAGAACAAGACATTTCAGATTTTATTACCATGGTCACTGCAGAAATGTGTATTAAATTAGAGATGTGCTAGGGTTTCAACAATACTTCAGATAGCTATGAACCACTATGGACATGTCAGTCTCTTCTCTCTGCTTAGTTGCTGCAATAAATCCAAATCAGATGCTGGCTTGCAAAGTCCACACTAAAGCCTATGAACTTAGAGCAAATAATGTTCTATACCACCTCTTGTTAAAGACAGGCACATATAAATGCAGATATAATAATAAGAAAATGAGTTTTCCAGATAAGCAATGCTCACCATTCACACTTTTATCTACAATAGTTGAATGCCTCAATTTTTGAGCCACTCATTTTTTTCTATTTTACAGAAGAGATTGATAATTAAGCAAAGATAAAGAGAAAAAAAAGAAACAGTGTTTTCCTGTTAAGGTAGAATCAGAGTTGGACTGTCTTTGGTGTATATGTGCATGTATGCACTTAAGCCACACCTTTTCTAAGTCTAATTTCAGTTTTTTGTGAGTAGGAAATCACACAGTTTGACTAATCCCTCCCTGCCAAAAGTAGGATAAATGAAAATTTTAAGTATCAAATCACAATACATTACTAGTAAGGGAGTTTGGGGAAGAAGGGAGGAAAATGTTTACCTCCGAGCATCAAGAAAGTAGCATTAAAGTTTA
Organism: Ceyx cyanopectus; assembly: GCA_013401355.1. Taxonomy (NCBI): domain Eukaryota; kingdom Metazoa; phylum Chordata; class Aves; order Coraciiformes; family Alcedinidae; genus Ceyx; species Ceyx cyanopectus. The sequence goes on along the minus strand of VYZU01056861.1, from coordinate 11,859 downwards.
TTTGATTTGCTGTGATTAGCTATATATTTCAGCTACAGCACTTGTCTGTTTTTTATGATGTATTTGCAAGAGGTACAAATGACCAAGATATTGTGCATCAGAAATTCACCTACAACTGTTCAAAGAGGTAAATACAACATCAAAATATCCTTGTGACCTACAGTAAAGGAAAAAAAAAAATAATTAAAACACTATTGACAGGCACAGTCAAGCAGAAGAGGCAATGGAAATTGATGATACCATAGTGATTCTTCCAAGCCACTGTGCAAATAGTCACAGCCACGGTAAGTGACACATGGCAGCAAATCCATCTGTGATGGCAGGAGGANAGGTTTACGAAACCAACCTACAATCTCTCTAGGCCACCTTTTACCTGAGGGGACCCCAACCCTACTAATCCCCGCTCTTATCATAATTGAAACTACTAGCCTACTTATCCGCCCATTAGCCCTAGGGGTACGCCTAACAGCCAACCTTACTGCAGGCCACCTGCTTATCCAACTTATTTCAAGCCTGTTTTCTGCTAATGTGAGCTAAGCCCCACACAAGGTCCTTGTAGGTACCTGTAAGCTAAAGGTACCTGTAAGTTCGAGTGCCTGTCTGCCAAGCAGCTGAGACATCTGCTAAAGGAAGGGTATTGCTCTGTGCTGGCATTACCCTTTACTCTTTCAATGCAGCTTTGGGGAATGTAACCCAAACTCAAGAGACCAAGATATCGAGCAGAACCAGTCCCTGCCTGAGGCAGAGTCCATTCTGGAAGGCTTTTACAGGTCTATTTCCCTGTTGCTATATTCCCACTCCAGTCCCAAGCTGCCTGTCCCCAGCCAGGATACCTATCTTGGCTCACTGAAGTGAAGGGGAGCTCTACATATCTTCAAAAACCTGACAGGTTTTGCAGCCTGAAACTCATTCAATTTTTTATTAATTTCCTAAATTTCACACCCAAGCCATTTTCATCTTTTCTCTCTCTTTTGTGAGTTCAGGTGGACAGTTTAGAAATGAGACACAGTCATTTGGAAAGACAGCTTTGTAATTAGCTATTCAACTGCATGAAGAATTATGACATGGCATCACATTTGCATAAATAGAACACAGCTTGCAATAGATAATTGTTAAAACAGCAATATTAGTCTTTTTTAGTTAAATAAAAGGATACTTTCATGTTGGCCAGGCACAAATCTGTGTTCACACTGCTACAGATTCCTCCCCATCCTCCCTTCTGACTTTAATGAAGGAAGAACAAGACATTTCAGATTTTATTACCATGGTCACTGCAGAAATGTGTATTAAATTAGAGATGTGCTAGGGTTTCAACAATACTTCAGATAGCTATGAACCACTATGGACATGTCAGTCTCTTCTCTCTGCTTAGTTGCTGCAATAAATCCAAATCAGATGCTGGCTTGCAAAGTCCACACTAAAGCCTATGAACTTAGAGCAAATAATGTTCTATACCACCTCTTGTTAAAGACAGGCACATATAAATGCAGATATAATAATAAGAAAATGAGTTTTCCAGATAAGCAATGCTCACCATTCACACTTTTATCTACAATAGTTGAATGCCTCAATTTTTGAGCCACTCATTTTTTTCTATTTTACAGAAGAGATTGATAATTAAGCAAAGATAAAGAGAAAAAAAAGAAACAGTGTTTTCCTGTTAAGGTAGAATCAGAGTTGGACTGTCTTTGGTGTATATGTGCATGTATGCACTTAAGCCACACCTTTTCTAAGTCTAATTTCAGTTTTTTGTGAGTAGGAAATCACACAGTTTGACTAATCCCTCCCTGCCAAAAGTAGGATAAATGAAAATTTTAAGTATCAAATCACAATACATTACTAGTAAGGGAGTTTGGGGAAGAAGGGAGGAAAATGTTTACCTCCGAGCATCAAGAAAGTAGCATTAAAGTTTATTTGATTTGCTGTGATTAGCTATATATTTCAGCTACAGCACTTGTCTGTTTTTTATGATGTATTTGCAAGAGGTACAAATGACCAAGATATTGTGCATCAGAAATTCACCTACAACTGTTCAAAGAGGTAAATACAACATCAAAATATCCTTGTGACCTACAGTAAAGGAAAAAAAAAAATAATTAAAACACTATTGACAGGCACAGTCAAGCAGAAGAGGCAATGGAAATTGATGATACCATAGTGATTCTTCCAAGCCACTGTGCAAATAGTCACAGCCACGGTAAGTGACACATGGCAGCAAATCCATCTGTGATGGCAGGAGGAGNGTGACCTACAGTAAAGGAAAAAAAAAAATAATTAAAACACTATTGACAGGCACAGTCAAGCAGAAGAGGCAATGGAAATTGATGATACCATAGTGATTCTTCCAAGCCACTGTGCAAATAGTCACAGCCACGGTAAGTGACACATGGCAGCAAATCCATCTGTGATGGCAGGAGGAGATCAGACTGTCCCTGAAAGGTCAGCCACTGTTTCAGAGGTGGAAAACACATGTTCAGAGCAGCACCAAGCTGAATACACCCACCCACCTATGAACAAACTGGCATGATTCTTCCCTTCGATTTATTCCCCCCCACAAACACTTTTTAATGTGCTTTATACTCAGCATCCTTATAAAAGTTGGTGGCAAACTGTCACAGTTACTAAAATATAGCACCATACATTTTGAGACAGGTCAAAGAAGTGTTAGCAGCAGTTCCATAGTGCTATTAAATACTCACTTTTACCTGATTTGACTATTAGAGGAGAGTGTAATAATTCCTTTTAATCCAAAAAAAGAGTAATGATAAATGGGAGGTCTGTAAGCACAGGAAGCCCCCAGAGCAGCATGGTTACCCCAGTGGGTACTGAGCTGTACCAAACAGCCCAAGTATGGCAACATGGTGAATTGGCTCTGCTGATTCTCCTTCCTGGCCTGTGCAGGGCAAAGCAGCATCCAGTGCTACCCACTGGCCTAAGCTACTCAAATTATTTTATTTTAGTTCTCTTAAGGTTTGAGTTTGGCCTCCTCTAAACTGTGCAATACTTTGAGTGTGTTGTATGCTGAGGTGAGGGGAAATAACCCTTTTTTTTTTTTTTCCTTTTTTTTTTTTTTTTTTTCTTTTTTTTTTTTTATGAAAAACAGGGTATGGGAAAGATTTTGTTTCTAATAGCTTTTTTTTCAAACCTAAACACATATGGGAACAGAACAGCTTTCCAAGAAGCTTTCTTGCGAACACAGCTCAAGCCTGGAAGGCCTGGACATGGGGAAGAAGACCCCCATGACTTAGCATCAGGATACTTGCCTGGCACAAAGCAAGACCCAGTAGCTACCCACAATATATTTCCCACATGCTAGGTGAGTAACCCAGCCACCACTAAAATGTTAAGTCTTCTGGTGTAGCTTCCATTTCCCAGTAGAAACCTTTTAAATATCCTGGTTTCCTTATGCTTTAGATAGGGAAGGTTATTGACACTATCAGTGTTCCCACTCACTTCTGTTGATGAGATGCCCAGTGATCATTAAGAAGTCATATGATGGAATGGACATTAAGTTCTATATTTGTTAAAAATTCTTACAGGACTGTATTGAAAGAATATTGCTGCCCTTCACAAACTGGAGATATTTAAGGGACAGAAGGACAGCAGAAGAATACAGACTAAGAGATCAAGGAGAAAAAGAAACTCTTCTCTCTCCCCTTCTATAATCCAGTATCTAAACAAAGCAGGAAAAATGTAGGAATAGCTTGGTGGGAAAAAAGTGACAAGGCAGTTCAAACATTTTGCACTTTCTCAGGTTGGTGAGCCCTACTTGGCTAACACTTTCACAAGGTGTTAACCAGTTACAAGGATAAGCATCCTTACATGCTGAAATGAGAAATGTTCCAGGACAGATTTCTTCCACCTTCTTCCTTGTGGCTCCATAGCTTCCTAATCAGACCTCATACAACCTTGCAAGGTGGAAATGATGCATATGGCCCATTATTGCCTCTCTTTTGGGACACATACTGACTAATACTAGGAGATGATAGGGGAGGCTTTTCTCTGTCTTTTGAGAAATGTTTAGGATAAAAAGTCAGGCTACACAGATATAACTGCCATTAAACTGTCTGGACTTTTAAAAATCTGTTCTTTCTTTCTGACTGCTCAGAACTTTACACTTACTGTCAAACAGGGTTAAGAAAATCATGGCTCCCAGGCTGAACTATTTGTTACTGTGCCATGATGATAAACATTGCAGTCAGTGATTTCACCACCACCACCACCACTACAGTTAGCCCTCAGGACTGCACTTGTCAAAATCCAAAAATAAACACTTTAAAATGTAGCATTTGCAAGATAATTTTTTTACAAATGCTTAAATAAATTACTTCCTTCAGTTTGCAACAGCAAGCAGCAGAGACAATACAAAACATTTTTTTCCTTTGTCTCTCAGTGTTGTTGGTTCTCTTGCAATGATACTTTCAGTGCTTAAAGAGACGTGATCACTATATAGGAATTGTCTATAAACCTTGAAGGTACATTTGAAGAAGAGTTGCTATGGCTCAGGACACAGCACCAGTTGTGATTCTGTTTACATAAATGCCAAGATCCTCATTTCCAGACTTTTCTGCTTTGCTAACTGTTTCCACTCTAAATGAAAGATGGACATCAATTATCCAAGTGTCCACACTACTTCCACTCAAAAAAAATCTTGTGCTGCAGATGGTACAAAAGGCCTGGCATGTGCAAAATACAGTGTATTTGTCCCTGAAAGACTGCCAAAAGGCAGAAGAGACTTCATGCAAGAGGTAGACTGGCAGAGTTCTCTGGAGGAGCACTACATATATATAAAAATCATGTTTGACCTCAGATAGGGCTATCACTTCCCCACTTTTATCAGAGCAGTGTGTGACAGTCTTTGTACCTCAGTGCCTGAAAATCTTTGAGAGGCAAGGCCAGGAAGACTGCCTGAAAATAAGTTTCCAGATGAAGACTGAGGAACATAGCCTGATACAACCTTCATTTTCTCAGTACTTTGGCACCATTTTCTTGAAGAAAAAAGTGTTCAGAAATAGCTATTAGGTTAGCGTCAGAATTACCATATCATTTTCATTTGTTAGTAACTTAGTCCTTCAAATAATTAGATCTTTTGAGTACAAGTAAGTAACAATAAGAAAATAATATGAAAAATAATAGAACAATACATATCCACTTGGGTAAAATGATACAGAGGAAACAAGTGAATGCAAAGAAGAAAGTAGACATAGTAAGAATAGGGTCTGCAGCTCCCTTCTCAGTTGTGGTTTTGTAGAGATAAGCCAACACTCCAAACAAAGAATTGTTTAAAGTAAACAAGCCATTTGATTTTAAGATACATTGATTACAAAATTTCTATGTTGCTCACTCATGGAGCCTTTACACCTGCTGTCATCAATACTCATTGTTAAGGTGCAGGAAAAACTCAGTATGAGAAAAATGATATGTTACTGTTCCCAACAATATTTCTTACTCATTTGGTAATACTGGGAAGCTCAGTTCAAGTCCCTGCTTCAGCATTCCTGTAGGACTGACACAAAAAAACCCCCTTCACAGTGTGTTTGTGGAAAGCTTCCAATTACCAAAATATATACATACCTTGAAAACAATATTCCTCATACACAAGATATGTTAAAGAATAGCCCACACAAATCTCTTGCAAATTATTTTGGGAATCATAGTGCACCAATCAGATGCTTGTTCTCTCAAAAGAGTGGATTGCCATGATAAGTGAACATGTACTGGGCACAATGATTTTAGTGTTTTAGAAAAGCAGGAACAAGTCCTTCTTTGTAGATAAATATTTTTAAAAAAAAACAAAAACAAAAACAAAAAAAGGTTTCATCAATTCTGGTAGGATAGCATCATCCCCATTCTGTTTTCTGTTCTGCTAAATTAAACCTCCACATTCATCAGAGCTCTGTGGGCTGAGTTCCTAGTTATGTTTCAGACATGGTTATATTCCCAATTAGCATGCTCTGAGCAGAAGAAATAGATTTTGCAGTAATAAAGGTGTGTTTGAAGAGAGAGATTATGATAGAGTGGCCACTGTGTAGGCAACATAATGTGTTTAATAGTTACAGTACTTTACACAAACAATATTGTTGACTAATAACAAATAGACCCCACTTTAATTGATATAACAGATAAAATCACTCTTCTATCAAATAAAGCTTTGGGAAATGAGTCCATCAGCCTTCTTTAAATACAGCCTGTGAAGATTGAAGTTCATGTTCCAGATGGCCCAAAAATAACCACTAAAAGCTTCCAGCTATGCTTGAATTAACAAGCCACTATATATGATCCACAAATTCAACATATTATGAATTAAGCATATAATGAGGGAGAAGGGGAAAGAGAAGAAAATTAAGACAAAAAGGAGAATATTCCCTTATCTTTAGATATCTAGTTTAGGCATCCAAAATGCATGGTTAATTCTCCTGGCCTTCTCTTATTATCAGGAAAACAAGAACTAGTTCTTCCACTTTCTGTTAGAACTGTTTTCTGCAGAAATCCATACTGTGCTCTCTTCAGAATCCCGCCTGGTCTGGCAGCTTAATCCAACACCCTCAAACTGAACAGCAGCCATAAGGATCATCACCAACAATGATCATTTCAGATCACTAAATATGATACTNTTTTTTTTTTTTTGTGTAATGAAAAATAAAAGAACTTCTCCCTGATCATCATCATCCTGCAAAACACCATCATGTTGCCAGGCTCCTCTCTTTAAAGCTAAGATTTATGAGATTTTCAGACCAGAGAAGGATATGAGCATAATGGACAAAGTTTAAAATTCCCCTTTTAAGGTATGAGAGTTTTTGGGATGCTCTTAAATGGTATGCAGGAAAAGGTAGAGACTGAAGAGTGAAAAGCTTACAGAAAGTTGCTGAAATCAACACCAAAATGTACCTTTTCCTTGTGCACAACGTTCAGGGAAAACTAACTCCCCCCATATTATTAAGACAGGTGGTACGTAAGTACCATACAGTGTCCTAAATCTCATATCTAAACAGACGACCAGTAGTCAAATGAATTCTGTTGTGTTTTGAAAAGTATTTAGGCTTTTAACAGAAAAATCACATTTTAAGGAAGGTGGCCACAAAGGTACTCATAAAAGCGTAGACAGAAAAGAGCAGCATACCAAAAATGGGTTTAAAGCCCCCAGATTATTTACCATAAGAATGAGAGAAGTGGGTAGGTTTCCTCTGTAAGCCATTACAGAGATTTCCTTTGGCAGACAGTGTTCCTTTTTTCCTTTCAGAAGAGCAAGAATGACACAGAAAAGAACAGCAGTGGAATTTAAAACCAAGAAAAGAGAACATTATTTCCAGTTATTCACACTCATAATCTGTGAAATTTATGGCCTGAGAAGACAGAATTGAAATTAGCCATCCCTTCTTTAAATTGAGTGCAGGGTTCTAGGATCCACATAACAACTTTTTACCTTTATGATATTAAAATACAATCAATGCAAAAATCATACATGACAATGTATGTATGTATTNTAGACTGTGAAATACACCCAGCATAATAGAAAGTACATAGAACTCATGGGGTGTCTACAGCTGTGGCATGAAGTGATCACCAGTGATAAAGGATCATCTATGATTAATGCATAGATACTGAATAGAAACTTTATCCTGAGCTACATCCCTAATACATTTCTTCTGCAAGCCTGCACCTGATGGTGGCCAGTTCAAAGCCTGAACCTGACTCAATTAGACCAAGGCATCTTTATTTGCTTGGATAGCAACTGAGTCTTCCCCAGGTCTATGAACAAAAAAACAGCATCTTGTCAGGAAAATTCACTCTTTCAAACTTAAACAAATATAGCATCTCCCTAGAAAAGGGGAAAAAACCAACCAAACAAAAAAACTCATTAAGAAAATTATCAGAGATCACATTTTGCAGGTTTTGAGTAGCAATTTGGAGAATATTTAAAAGCAACATTCTTATTTTGAGAAAATCTTGGGTAAAGTACTGCCATGGAAGAAATATTTAAAATGTTGAGGAGAAAGTGAGAAAGAAAGAGAAATATCCTCTGAGAAACTGTGGAAGAAAGTAAAGTGGTCTTAAAAAATAAAAATAGAGTCTCCTTCCAATACACATCAAAAGGAAAAGATGTCTAGGGAAGACATTAGTTGTAAACAATTCCTAGCAGGGAGCCAAAGGTTCACAAAAATTCACCTTTCTACAGGGAGAAGATAAGAAACAAGCTGAGAAACTCAAGCATAGTGAACTAATAGATTAGAGAAGTATTTATTCATATGTCTGAGCTGAAGGAAAAAAGGAACGAAATCACAAATGAAGACAAAGCACCAAACCACAGATATTTTTGAATATATAAAGCCTGTAATGTAACATCCATTTCTTATCATGAATTCCAGATTAGTTTAACAAGACTAGGAAATATGTAGCACAGAAACTGATAGACATTTTGTGGTACAGCACAAAGAAAAACAGAATTGGAACTGGTCACATCATCATTTCTTCTTTGGATTTGCTGGGGAGTCAAACCAGCATGTTTATAAAACTTTTGATACTTAAACACTTCCATGTGGGAGATCACAGTGTAGACTAAAATTACACAAACTTCAGAGTAGACTGTGGGGTGACTTGAATGAAGAACTCAGAACTGACAAGTGTGAGTAGCAGTGTGCCTGTAGGATAGGCTTTTCATAATAACTATTTTGTATATGGATGACCAGCAAAGCAAAGAGCAATTTGGGAAATCTTTCTTTCTTTTTTTTTTTTTTTTTTTTTTTTT
>VYZU01056860.1:38905-99143 GCA_013401355.1 Ceyx cyanopectus | reverse complement strand
TTATTCTTTAAAGAATTGCTCCTTCAAAATTCTGTTCCCAGTTTCCCAAATCTCAGCTTGGTTCACTCCAAAGGACGGCCTCAGCTGCATCCAAAGCTGAGAAAAGGTTGGAGCAAGAAGAGAGGAGCTGTTTAGCATCTTAATCCCTCCAGAGAGGAGCAAAACTTATTTTCTCAGCAATTTGTGGTTATGCCAGCCTTTCCAGACACATGGCAAAACATGTCCCCCCATTGTTCACACGGACAACAGCTGAGACTGTGTAACTTGGCAAAGCCCCCTGCACTTACGTTCCCCACTAAGTTATCTTAGCCATATATCAAAAGGTTGGGGAAAGCTGTAAAACAAAACCTTCCTAACACAAAGGCAGCCCTGCTTTTTTGCTATCAAGTGTCTGCTATCAAGGCAATGCCTTTTCATATGATGCAGCAGCCCACCCATATTGGTGGGGAGTGCAGGGGTATCACATGCACTTCTAACAACTTATCAGATGAAGAAAAATAGAATACACTGAGACTTGGTGTTCACCAGAGCCAGGTGTTGAGACATTACCTTTCTAAGTTAACATGGAAGAAGAGAGCAGATATGAAAAGCAGCCTGGCAAGAAGGCAGCAGCACATTACAAACTAAGAGCTGGCATGGGGGACCCTGCCTGTGGTCAGCTGATGGAAAACAGTGCCAGCTTGGGCAGCTGGCCCAGCCACCACGCTGGTGCCCCCGAGGAACACTCGGGCTACAGCAGAGTGGCTGCCAGATCAGTGCTGCCTCTCACAACCTCCACCCTGCCTGACAGGCAGAGGGACCAGAGACCTCTAGACTCACCTAAGCACTGCTCACTAAGACATAACCCCCACTTGCCACTGCACAGCACTTCTTCCTTGACATTTGAGCAGCAGCCCTTGGCATTTACACGTTAAGCTTCAGCTGCTGAGCTCAAAGGAGAGCAGAGTGTTATCCCTGTTTCACACATAGCCAAGAACAGCTGAACAGCTTGTCTGAACTTGCATATCACAGAAGAAACCAGGTCCCATATCCCCCTCCTGACAGTCACCAGGCGATGTACTGTCTCCCCTCCTTGCCTTGGCAGACTCCAGCCATTCTCGAGGCAGAGGTGTCAGCCTTCCTGGCCATGCATCCTGAGAGCAAACCGTCCCTCTGTGCCTGCTACTTGCATGATCTACTCCACCTGCCAAGCTATCTCCTCGGAGCAGACTTCAGCAGCATGTCAGCACTTGCCAAAGGTTGCACGGAGCCTGATGGCAGAGCCAGTGCTGTCAGGAGGTGTTTGCCTCCCTCGCCTGAGGACACAGCTGTGTGTCACTCACAGATCTGAGCTACGGGAGGACCAAAGAAAAAGCAGTAATGATGAGCACAGCTACACAGGCAGGGAAACTGAAACCCCTGCTTGTGCTATTCATGACTTGCTCACACTGCTGTTCCCTAAAACTTCCAGCCCTGGGGATGGTCTGATCTGGTGCTGGTTTGTAATCCAAACTGATGGATGCTTGAGGCTGGGGCTTTTCTTTCACAAGGTGTTTGCATGGTACCTGACAGTGTTCAGCTGAGCTGCAGGCATGGGACCAGAAGCACCAACATGTTCTCAGAAAAAAAAAAAAAAAAAAAAAAGGAATCCTCAGCTGTGTTTGGCTAAACAGAATTCTTTTCACAGAATCACAGATTGTTAGGTGTTAGAAGGGACCTTGAAAGATCAACTAGTCCAACACCCCCTGCCAGAGCAGGATCACCTAGATCAGGAACAGATCCAGGTGGGTTTGAATGTGTCCAGAGAGGGAGACTCCACAACCTCCTTAGGCAGCCTGTTTCAGTTCCATCACCCTCACTGTGAAAGTTTTTCCTTCTGTGAAAGGTTACATGGACCCTCCCATGTTCCAGCTGCACCCCTTGCCCCTTGTTAAATCACTGCACATCACTGAACAGAGCCTGGCTCCATCCTCCTGACACTTGCCTTTTACATATTTATAAACATTCATGAGATCACTGCTCAGTCTCCTCTTCTCCAAGCTAAAGATTCCCAGCTCCCTCAGCCTTTCCTCAAAGGCTTTGCATTGGCAAGACTGAAGGTTTCAGCAACTGGCTGCTCCAGCCCACCTCTAAAACAAACAGACAGGAGATCCCAACATGTACAGACTCCTGTTATTTCAGGCTCCCTAGTACATTTAACCATAATTCTCCCCCTAGACCACCCCACCCCTCTCCTAGCTCAGGAGTTCACCGTGGTCCATAGGTTAGCAATGCCCTGGCCTCCTGCACCACAGGGAGAGTGGAGTAGGAGGTGGAGTCACGGCTCCTTCCACGACAGATTCACCATGTCCCTCACAGCTCTGCACAACCTCGCTCCCCTGGAAGGGTTTCAAGATCTGACTCATGTCCAGTTCTTCTATTTTAATCATTCCCTCTTACATCATTCTCAGAGGCCCACAGTGTCACATGCAAACTCCCCCAGCCCCCGGCTCCTCCTCTGCTGAGCATTTAATCTGTTGCCGTCTCCCATCCCAAACAAAACTAGGTAGAGAAATACATTTGATAGCAATTCATTCCCTACTCTGTAGGGCATTTACTAGCTTTGGATGGCAGCTAATGAGGACTTCTAAGAGCTCTCCATTGCAATGACAACACTGAAATAGAACAGGAGCAGTAACCACGCCAGCAAACGTGAGAGACCAGAAAAAACACAGCAGGCTCCCTAATGCTGCAAACCAGCTGGGAGACAGCACAGGCCAGGAGATAAGTGCTGGGAAGGGACCAGGTCAACTGGTTCCTACTTTGCATTCTCTCGGTGACTTCCTGAATAACTCTGGATGTCACTTAATCTTTTTGTTCATGCTCGGAAGTACAAATCATCAGCACCAGTCCATTCAAGATTTCTTATTAAACCTGATATCATGAAATGGGGATGGAGCCAAAACTCTGAAAGCGCCGGGTAGAACAAAGGTGCTCGTGTGCAGCCGGTTAATCCCCTCCCTAGATCCCAGCCCAAATGCCTCCACGGCCGAGAGATTCCCCGCTGATCTCAGGGGAGCCCCTTGTTTGTACCAGTGACCGCCAGACAAATCTTGCCTGGAAGATTACAAATGTTGGCCAAACAACAGCTGGAAAGCTCTGAGCCTCTAGTATGCTCTGCAGAAACAAGGCAGAGAGCAGAAACCCTCTACCTAACGACAGTTGCTGTGTTTGGTTTACTCTGGTCAATGAGTCACTGGTGTAAGGACTGGCTCTCTGATTATTCATCACAGAGGTTTCTGGTGCAACCAGCAGCTTACAAAACTGTAAGATCTGGTACAGATTTGCACTACACCCCTCCCTCCCCCCCCAAAAAAAATCATCTGCTCACCCTTCCCACATCCCATGGAGAGAGGAACACCCAGTTGGGCCAAATGGGGCACTGTGGGGATGTTTGCAGGGCTCTAACTGTGAGAACAGCAGCAAGAGGCAGGCGTGGGACTCCCGCAGAGCTCACGCTCGCATGCAAGGGTGGCAAGGAAAGCTCTGGATTCTTCTGTGTGTGGGTGAGTGGACATTTTGCAAGGATCATGTGAGTGCAATGTCAGGAGATGGAGAGAAACTCAGGCTTAACATGAAGTACAAGGTGCAAAGGCAATGAGACACACCAGAGCATGAAAGGACCTGGTCTCTCTGCTGACTCCTGGAGCAGAGCACTGTACATTTTGCTGAAGGGAGCAGGCAGAAATGCTTGGAAGAAGGCCCATGTGGGAAAACCTTTCCTTTCCTTTCTGTCATTTCGCTGTTTTCTCTACGCATTTCAGTACTTTCTCCACCTGCTTTTATTTTGCTTTTTCCTACAGTCAGCACAACCCTTGTAGCTCTACACAGCTCTCAGAGTTTCCATCTTGTACTCAGCCCTACATGAAAACATCTCTTCCTCCTGGCCAAGCTCTCAAATCTACCTGGTCTCCTTGCTCCTCAAAACATGTCTTCATCTGTTCTGTGACTGCTTTAACTCTGTACCACCATCAAGGACAAAGAGGCTTCTCCACAAAAATGCATTTGCATTATACAAACCAGGATGGTACAAGGATTGGAGAGAATCACAGCAAAAGAGAGACATACTTGCCAGGACTGGTGGGAGCACAGAGCAGCAGGTGGAACAGAGCAAGGACAGGCACTTGGGATGCTGCAATCCCAATAGGGAATTACAAAGTACATCCAGGGAAGAGACAGCCAGAGGGAAGGTGTTGCAGAAGAGAATCTAAGAAGCATAAGATCCAAGGGAGCATGGAGACAGTGCAAAAAAAGAAAAAAAGTGCCCGTGAAGTGAGCTGAGCAAGGAAGAAAGGAAGAGAATAATATTTGTATCTTCAATTTTCTTCCTACTTGAGAAGAAAGACATTGAAAGGTTTGTTTGATCTCCCCACTTAGCTCCCATCAGAAGACATGAAGGGACCCAGCCAAAAGCCAGATGTTTTCTTTCCAGTTTCATTCAACAAGTCTGCATAATAGACGAGGAAAAACTTTACCGGCCTACCCATCTTGCCCCTCTTCCCAGGAACTCCAGGGATCCCCTGCAAGGAAAACACACAGAGAAAGAAAAAAAAAAAAAAAAAGACAACAATAAAAATAATAGGTCTACTTGAGAAAGCAAACAGCCAACCAGCAATACAAAACAAAACTAGAGGAGAAAGGGGAATGCAAAACAGGCTAATGACTGCAGCATTGTTTGGGAATCAAAATGTCAGCTACTTGCAGTCAGCTGTGAGAGCAGAAGACAATTAACCTTCACCCACTAACTACGGCCCTCCCTGAGGACACACACAGGNCCCACATGCTCCTGGGGCCCCTCTTGATGCTGGAGCTTGCATTTGAGGGAGAAAAAGCTGGAATAAAACAGTCTTCATCTTACAGTGACCTTCCTTAGGAGCTCTTGCAGTGGGAAGAGGGGGTCCTTGGATGGGTAGAGATCAGGCAGGTGGAGGGATGTGGGGGAGAAGGGCAAAAAATGCAACGTACTGGACATGTGGGTTTGGAGAAGACAGGATGAAAAGTGGGGAAGAAAGGACACAAGGGACTGGCTGCCATAGCTGCCCACCCACACACCCCAGTCGTGACTGCCCAACTCAACAGAACTAGAAGGAAAGACACTGTCAGGAAGCCCCAGGCATTATCCCAAGAAGCAGTCTCTTTCCAGACACCTCCAGCTGGACACCCAAAATGCTGGGGCTGGCATGTCACTCCTGAAGGAACAGGGAATTTCCATGGATATTCCTTCCCCATCCCTCTACAATAGTAAGGGGGCAGCAGGAAGGCAGGCTTTTTAAGTGAAGGAAAATACAGGACAAACTCCTCTCTACCCAACAATGAGGTCTGACAACTCTGTCTGAAGCCTAGGCTTTCCTGAGCTGAATGTCAACATCATACAGGGACACAGGTCTTCATGCAAGGGCAGGGACAAGCTAAAGAAGGCACAGTTAAATATTAGGCATGCTTGCCTCTTTCCTCAGAACAAAGGAGAGAGAAGCTTACTCTGAAGAACTATATTCAAGCAACACACCAAGGTTTTCTTCACAAAATACTCACTCGTTCTCCATCAGCCCCTGGTAGCCCAAACAATCCCGGGAGACCGATATATCCCTAAAGAAAAGAGGAAACAAGTAGTCAAATACATTTCTCCATTAGCAATCAGGCAGTCTGCTTTTCATGAAGAGCAGCAGAGCATCCTCCAGCGTTGGTCAAGGGCAGCCGTGATGAAATAAACCTTGAGGCAAGTGTATATGCCCATGGACTGCATGGTGCTGGCTTCCACGATGTAGTCCAAGGGCACATACCCTCACACCAGGGATCATGAGGACTCCAGGCAGGAAGAGGCCAGCAAGAAGAAACCTTACCTGGGCTGGCTCTCAGTGTACCTGAGGGAAACGGAGCTTGGTTCAAGGTTAGCAAGAGTGATAGCAGAAGTAATTCAGATGCCTACACCTCCTTTCATCTCTTCAAGGACTCTTTCCCTGCCTTTGTCACTTACTCCCAACTGGGTTATGAAAATATCCTGCTGTACCAAGTCCTTTCTGCTTGTCTTATGTCACACAGTGGTGACACAGCCAGCTCCCTCTCACTCAGACACCACCTTTTCCTGGTACACAAGGCTGCTGACCACCCTGTTGCTGGGACAGCAGCAAATCTGCAGTGGTTCTGTGCAAACTCGGCTGCAACACCAAGAACTTCTGCAAACGATTTGGCAACCAGATCACAGAGAGCCCTGCTGGGACAGGGAGAGACTGAGTGTGCCATCCTGGGCAATTTTGATGGGTGTACAAGGCTCAGCTTGTACCTACACAGAGATCCTCTGACACTCAGCTGTAAAGAAACCTCCTTTGCACCAACATGTTCCCCAGACAATCTGCCCCTTCCACACTCATCAGCAGCGGGCGTCGCATTTTCAAGTCTGCAGCATTTCTCTGTGGCCTCGGGATGCTGCTCAGACAAGACATGCTGCAGAAAATGCTACATTTCCCTTCCCTTCCCTTCCAACAATTGAAGCCTTGTGTTTAATCCTCTTTGCTCAGCAGTTAGTACAAAGTTACCTTGTGTGCGGGTCCTTTGCAAAGGACTAATTTGTGTCAAACATGCAGAAGCAAAAGGAAGTGGATTTCAGCAGGGAGCCCCCTCAGTGGCACCTCACTGTTACAAGAGCCAACTGTTAACACTGATTTTCTCTCATCTTTCTTTCTCCATCATCACTAAATCTCTTACTGTCGACCCCACTGAAGTTTTTCACCAGTCCATCGCTTCCTTTAGGGATAACACAGCTTCATTAAAATGATGCTCTCTGCCCTTGCTTCCTGAACCCTAAGACTTCTCAACTTCTCCTGAACCCATGTAACTTCTCAACTACTTCCTGCAGAATTAAAAAATAGAGGTGAAGGATAGAGAAGAGTCCACAGTTGGCTCCCCCAATCCCCCAAATACAGGCATCTCACCCTAGTACCCAATTCTTTTGACTGCAGTTGAACTGAGAAATGGCTTTCTTGGGTAGCTATAAATATTTCAGACCTCAGCACTCAGGAGTGCAAAGAGGGAAATCATTTTCAAGTCTTGCATTCTGCACATCTAACAACATGATAATTACACGAGGTCCTGGTTAGGCCAGGGAAAACTTTGTGGCTTGCAGAAGCAAGGTGAGCAAGCTGTGCTGTTTCAGGTCCTCCTCTCTCCTGCAGGACACAGAACACACCATCTTCCCTCCCAACCCAGGAACACAGCGAGCTACAGGGTCAGCATTTGTTTATGCCTTGCAGTTTTCCTAGTGATGAAAGCCAGCTGGTTTAGTTTACTGCCTATAGAGAAAGGATCACATGTTAGAGAAACGGGGGATTTTATTGGCTCCAAATCTCATTGTGACTTTATAATTGCAGGAAAAGAACAAGATGTGATTAACAAGAGCCTTAACTGGTGAAAACAAATAATGATCCTCTGCAGTGAGAATGAGCCCCTAGCAATTCAATTTGGGAAGCAAAGCCAGGAAGAACAGAGATACTGTCTGTATTTGCACATGGCTTCAAGATGCTGCTTTGCTATTCTGCATAATGATATAAATCACTCTGAAATCCAGGACTATACCCAAAAGAGCCCATATTCAGCATGGTCAAAGACCACTGAACCACACTTGTTGAAACTAAAGAGGCCTTTGGGAGATGGGGCCCACAGAAAGTTCAGACTTTGGTCTTTGGTAGGAATTTGTATGCCATTCTCTTCTCTCCTGCAATGTGAGCTCTGAAGGGATTGACATTTTATCATCAGCACTGTTTGTGAACTTTGATCTTGGTACATTTCACATGGAATTTAAAAGCTCTAGCAGCACCTCAATAAACAAGCAACGTGCAGCTCAAAATCCCCTTAATCTAACAAATTAAAACAACTAGTCTCAGGACTGCAAAATTGAGCATAAATTTTCTTATGAAGCCCTTGGTAAAAACAAATGGAGAAAAGACAAATGAAAGGTTGCTTACCCGACTGCCTTTCGGACCAGCTTCCCCTATGGGGCCAGGTAAACCCTAGAAGAGAAGGGGAAAGAAAACAAAGACAAATGTGGACAGGCTTTAAGTCAATCTAATGAGCAGAGCCAAATCCCCAGCACTGTCCCTGCATGGTTCTGCTTTCAGTGCAGAGTCCAAGGCATATCAACAAAGGAGGGGGAAAAAAAAGGACAAAATGATACAAATAACAAATATCCCATTGTTGGGGAGCTGGGACTCTGCAGAACCTGAGACTGCTGCACATAGTGAGCCTTCCCTGGGGCTGAACTAGAGATTTCTGATCATAAAGACCAAAGAGGCTCATGCAGCAGGGTGCATGGAGCTTGAGTTACGTGTCGGGTGTGAGGTATAGTGATGCTCTGTGCCCAGCAGCTCTCAATTCATTTTCCTGCCTATCTGAGCACATGCATTGCAAGTGACAAGTGTATTTTGATAGCTGCTTGGGCAACACAGGCTGGCCCTGGTGCAGGGAGAAAGCCTCTCTAATTTCTACAGCCTACAAAGTCACATAGCTGTGCAGGTACTGTAGTATCTCTATCCCTTTCCAGCATCAACAGCTATGGAAAGAAAAGACATTCCCTATTCTACCTCTATGCCTATTGTTTCTCACTTAAAGCACTGTGAAAAAGAACCCTGGAAAAACGCATGATGAATTTTACATGTTTATTGTCTTCTAGCAAGTTACCAGGTCGATCTTTGTCTAGTTCCAAATAGTGTTTGGCCTTTTTGGAAAGCAAGGTAAAAAAAAAACCAAAACAAATAAAAACCAAATTAAGTCCATAGTTTCTTTAGCTGGAAGATTACACACTCAGACTGGGATCTAAAAGTCAGGTTGTGCTCTTTCCTGGCTTGTGCATCATTGCCAAAGATTTCAGCCATTAGGGTGAAGTTAACAATTCTGCCTATGATGCGCAAATAGAACCAGAGCCAAGTTCTCCCTCCCCTTGCAGTGCAGAGCCAGCACAGCTGACAGGAGTAACAAGTAGTAAAATCTCAGTAAAGTAAACAGCTCTGATGCTGGATACACACAGTGTTCAGCTATGCTGAAAAAAGCTGCCTTGGGAAAAAAAAAAAAAAAAGAAGAAAAAAAGAAGAAAAAAGTCACTTTCCTGACCCAAACCACATTTTAAGAAAGCACTTTTGTTCTTTGCATGTCAGGCACAAAGATTTCACCCTGCTTATCTGATGGGCAGTGCTGCTGTGAACTGCTGACCAGCATTCATTAACCTTGCATGTCCAATACAGCCTGGACCTCTCCGTGCTAGTGACCAAACACACACACACACCTTGGAGATTCTTTGGCATGAAAATCTCTAGGAGCCTTTCAGGGCATGAATGGAGCATTTAGTCAGGTGCATAAAGCGCATCCAGTTCTTCCATCTGTGCTCTCCAGTGTGCTAAGCAAAGTATCCATTTAATTTTCTATTTAAAATGGATCATAAGTTATTGACAGTCTGAGGCAGGGGGATGCAGAGTTGTGCTGCACATCTAGTTTGAATTTAGCTCAATAACTTGCACATCTGGGTAAAAACTCACATACAAACTCATGACAAGTCTGAAAGAACCATGACAGACTGCTTGGGGACTTTGACATCTGTCTAGCCTCTTAGCTCTGTACCTAAAGAGAAATGTGATGGAATCCAACATGAATGTGTCCATTTTAGAAAACCATGACAAACTCATTTCACTGTAAAATGTTACAGGCCCAGGACTTCTGCCCTCCAACAGAAACCTTTTAGGTCTTATTTTTCCTCTTAATTTTTTTCCTATTAGTTATCATCTTACAACAGTAGGATGATAAAGTGTCCAGTCTTGATCCATTCTGCTTTGCACACCCCTTCATGCCTAAATTTATCTTTGTGGATCTTTTTCATATGAAAACAAAGACTTTTTGTTTTGTTTCATAAACTTTTTTTTTTTCTTCAGCTGCAAATTTTATATATATTTATGGTCCATGCATAATTTTGTATATATATATACATATACATATATATATACACAATAATGCTAGTGAATTTTATCTAAAGTTAATCTAATTCTTTTCTTTTGGTAATATGCTTTTTTCCATCCCAGGTTTCTAACCTATTCAACATCAGATGGAAATTGTGCTTAAAAGCAAAGGGTTATCAGCTTGCAGGTGTGTTTCTTAGCAGCTTGCAGGTGTGTTTCTCTGCTCTGTTTTTTGTTTTGGTTTGTGTTTTTCCCCTGTAATATTGAAGGAAAAGTTTGTCACATTTTGCTATAGAAATTCAGCTTTTATCTATCATAGGCATAAAATACTTTCTAACAACCTTGGTATCCCCTGGAGTTGACAGACCAAGTCATTAATACAGCATCTTGAGGAGGGAAGAAGGAAAATATTCAAACATATTCTAGAGGTCTGCACTTTAGTGGGGCACATATTTTAGCAGGGCATATATTTAGCTACCTGCACACCCAAATCCCTAGTCTGTTCACAGCACGATGAGATTTACTGCACCTGCCTGCCAGGATAACCTTTGGCACCTGGGCTCCCAGCTGGTCCTCGTTCGCCCTTTGGAAAGAGAAAAGGCACAGCAGGTAAGGTGAATGTCACTCTTAGGAAGCCTTTTTAGCTGCTTCGTTCTTTGAGCTGGGGGAAAGGAGGGTGGGATGGATTAACCTGATGCAAATTTATAGAGGAAAAAAATATTAAAAGTAGACAGTGGCCCTCATTAATTTCTTCCACGTCAATAGGATCCATGCTAGGATCCATAGGATCCAACACTTGCTAAAGCAAGTGTTGCTATTTCTCCTCCTTCCTCCATCTGCAGGGAAGGATAGTTTAAAACAAGGAGGCTTAGAGAAGGTGTAAGGCTGCTTCTATATCTGGCATATGGAACCGTTTTACTGGTGGGGAAGCATTGCCAAAATTCTTCAAAACTAAATGGATTCATGTATAATATCCTTTAACATCATTGCTAACAGGGCCTGCTATTCATTACCTTTTTTTTTTTTTAATTTTTATTCTGAACTGCAAACATCAGACTTAACCAAATAAAGAGTGGGGAGAAAAGGGGGGGTAGGGGAATGAGCTTTGGGAGGGGAATTACATGTTAGTACTTAATATGATGTGGTTAGTAAACTCCAGGTGAAACTAATGTAAAAGGAAAAAAGATATTAAATCAAGGGGGAGTATGGTAAGCTGGTATTTCTTCCACCATGTAAACTTAACATAGTAGAGCAATAAAAATGAGAAATTAAATTTAGAAAGTCCAAGGTGTTCTCCTCCCCTCTTCTAATGCTCAGTCAGGGTAGTGCAGCCCTGTCAGGACAGGAGTTGCCTGGACCCACTGGGCAGGCTGAAAATGATCCAAACTAGCACCTGAGGCAGCAAACCCATCCCTCTGTAAAGGTACAGTGTTGGAAACTGGGAACACTCACCTGGTCTCCAGGGTGACCTGGAGGTCCAGGATAGCCTTTATAGCCCTGTTGAAATAGGATAGAAGAGGTGAATAATAAGAAGAAACAAACAGAATAATAAAATAATCTGGATTCTGTTTGAATTTCAATTTTTGGGTGGGAGTAAAGTTCTGAGGAGGGGTAGGTTTGTCAAGATGAGATAGCACTACAGAATCACCCAGCCTTGTGCCTGCATCACCCAAACCCTGCTGGGGTCTGGCCTGGTGCTTACTCAAGGAATTGCTCCATGCCCAAGCTGAGCTGTAGTACAGTCCGATCTGCACCACACTCAGATCTGTCTATTTGTAATCTACATCTTGAGCAAAACCATCCTTAATCCTTAGGAAACCACAGGCTTGTAGGGTGAAATGTTGGCTTTGGGCAAGTTAGGGGATTACACAACCCCAGTCACTCACATTTCAGAGCACTCACTTTCCCTTTAGAACTTGAAACGCCATATGAAACACCAAAATAACCATTTACTGGCACAGGAAACTTCATGTTTAGCTTGAATTTGTCTAGCTTTCACCTTTTCTAGTTATTATAGGGTGTTAAAAGATGCAAAGTTCTTTATGATGAAGCCACCTGAACTGGTGAGCAAGCTATCAACCTGCTCACTCTACTGAATTAATTAGAATGAGTTTCTTAATCCACCTTGCTGACTGGCAAATGTTACAGGCTTCAAATCATTCTCACAGGTCTTTCACAAACCTGCTTCAGTTTTTCAGTAGGTTGGTTAGTTGTTTTTTTTTGAGATGCAGACACTGGAGCAGGACAAAGGTAGCCTGTTCAACTGCAGACACACTGATCAGTATGCATTTTATGAGAGTTTGCTTTCTCCAGGAGTTACATAGAACTCTCTTCAAACACTGAATAAATTCTGCAAATGACAGGCACTTCAGATTTTTCTCCTTTATTATCTTGCTCCAGTTGTTTAAAACAAACTTGTTTCCATCAAGTGAAGTCAGGACAGCTACAGAGATGACTGTTAAGCTGGGCTGCTAGCAAGATTAAAAAAAAAACAACAAACAAAAGGTAGAAAATGTAACTTGAAATGAACGGAGAGAGAAAATAATCAAGAAACAACCCTTGCAAAAATATGACAGAAATAAGAAGATGCTTTGAGGGTGATTACAACTGCTTATTGTAGCTCAGTCCCTGCTGCTCAGCCTGTCCCCAGGCAGTACTCCCAGCACATATGGTCTGTCTGTGAGCCCCCCAGGGGAGACCCCCCTGCTCTGGCAGCCATAACCAACACTCCTTTGGCCTTGGACTTGGCCTTTTGCTCCCTTCGCCAGATGAACCCAAGCCTGATTCTGCTCCCAGGTCCACACCTCTGCTGAATGGCTGTTTTATTCTTCCCATGGGCTGCTGTAGACCTACAGCCCAAGCCTTTGCTGGCAGAGGCACACAACGCTCACAGCTATCCTGGCTACTACCCACTCCCCTTTCCATTCCTCCCTGCTTGTTATTCCAGACATTTTGGCCTGGAAAAGTGTTGAGTCCCTTCTCACCAATCCTCCTGCTCGACCTTACTGATGTATCATAGCTCACTCTCCTGGCTAAGCTGCACCTCCTGAGGAGGAGGTGGGAGACCTGAAAGGCCACTTGGCTACCAGCTGGCCCTTATTGAATCACCTCAAAGGTCATGTCTCCAAATGCTGCTTGTGCATTTCAGCCACTGGCTCCAAATTGGAAGTGCCTCAGCAGCTCTTGGAGCAGGCCCAGCAGACGGGACTCCCAGAAAGGAGGGAGGATGCTCCACACTGGCTGGGTGCCTGGCATGTTGTGAAGGTGCAGACCCATCTGGGTGTGAAAGGCCCAGTACTGGTATCACCCATCCCATGGACCAGCAGGGTGCTGTGCAGGCAGCATCTGTTCTGGCTCCCTTCTCACCTCTTCCAGAGAGAGCTGCCAATAGAAACAGTCCTGGGTTCAGCATCTCCAGATGTGCCCTGGGGTTTAGCATGGAGCCCCTGGGGTTTCTTTCCGGGACCTCTGTCCGGCTTTTCCAGCCACAGCCTGAAGCAAGAACTACCTTTGTCAGCAAAGAGCTGGAGCATCTACATCCATGGATGAAAACACCTAGAGATGTCTTGCTCCATCCACTCATAAGAAAGAGGTGCCTAGCTTGGCTGCTCCAAATTGTTCTGATTGGGTTTCTGTGAGACAGGCATTTCAAACCTGCAGTGTCCACCCAGAGCAGGGGGGGTAGATGAGAGCTCCTTGAGATGCTCAAAGCACCACATGAGCTGAAGTCTGCATCAAACATTGCATTGTTATCTCTATAATAAGTGAATGGCACTCAAATATGTAGACACATTACTACAGATGCATCCTATTAAATGTCTTCCTCACTATGTAAAATAAGCTTTGGAAAGCTCTGAATGTGTGTTTCTTATAGTCTGCTGCAGTTATTCCTGTCTCAGGTTAATTATAGTGAAGAGAAAACAGGAAAAACTTGTGTATGCTGAAGTTGGCTGCAGTGTGTAAGTATTTACCTGCTAAATCCTCTTCAAATAGCACTAAAATGACAGGGCAGAGGATATGAAAACAACTGCATTTGCTCTTTTATCCAAACACTGCCTGATGATTACAGGGTGCTCAGCACAAAGGGCTGTGATTTAGAAAGGAAATTGTGCTCCAGTGAAGGATTTACTCATCTGTGATGAGATTTATAATCCACGCTCTCCTAGCTAAAAGGGATCATCCTGCACTTTGATAGGAAATGGGAAGAGCAGAGAGCCAATGAATGAGATCTGCACAACAGGGTGTGTTTTGAAGCACTGACCAATTCCTAGCTGTCTTTACTCTGAGAGACTTCAACAATTTTCTTCCTCTCTCACTGCTACTGTCTTCTACAACCTTGTGTTCTGCTACATCCATTTACTCCTCCACGGGGCTGGAGGCTGGGAACAATGATGAAGAGCTCTGCTGAAACACATCTGCAAGGCACCCATTGTCTGCAGCCCCCCACCAAAAGCCAAAGTCCACGGGCACCTGGTGGGCACCAGAGGGAAGGGGGCAGAGGGGACAGCCAAGCCCTGCCACTGCTCCTGAGCACTGCTGGTCTGCAAAAGCAGCATTTACTCTGTGTGGAGAGGATGAGAATTAGAGCTGCTGCTTGGAAGGAAGTTTCATACACTCATAGATGAGTGCAGGCAAAATGACTTTGGGGTGCTCTGAGATGAGAATCTCCAACGCCACAAAGAGCAAAGCTCAGCATTCACCAGGCAGCCCCTGCGGCGCGAGCCGTGCTGTCCAGAACCAGATGCTGCTGGGATGTGGCTCCAGCTCAGGCTGCTGAGCCAGTTGTTTCATGTTTAGTGGGATAAGTATTTTGTTTCCCCTGGTGAAATATTTTGCCTATTTGAAAGTTTCTACATAGCGTTTTCAGATCAAAGCCCTCAGAGCTCCTTTCAGAGTCCCTCAATGGAGTAAGCAGGAGGGATGACCATTTCCAAGGAGCTGCTGTTTTCTGGTAGTCAAGATGTGTTGCCCACTTTCAGCCAAACACCAGCATATTTTCACTGTGAGAATGCCAGCAGGGAATCCAGATTTAAAAAAAAAAAAAAAAAAGAAGATATTTTTTTTTCCAAACAGTTCCCCAACAGCTGTAATTTTTTTTCTTAGTTCAGGAGGCTAATAAAAGCCAGGTTACACCAAAACCACTGCCAGACTAGTGCTACTGGGAGGTGGTTTCTAAACACCAAAGGAAAAAATGCAGCATCCAACTTGCTCATTACTTGAAGAAACAGAAGCATACCCCTGCCTTCACCTTGTCCTGGGGGAGCAGAGATCAGATGTGAAGGCCCTGTGCTGGACTCAGAAATGTTTGTTCAATCTCCTATTGCTTCTCCACTTTTTCCACTATGAATCCTTGCTCTCCTGACATTGCATTTTACTGATCATAACCACAGGGTTTTGTTTTATGAGCTGTTACACTAGGAAAATGGTATTCTTTGCACCCTATTTGTTGGAACTTGTTTGCAACGGCAAGAGGTCGGTGATTAATCACCCTATTGCTCTTAGCTCCACACAGCACCCGAAGCATGACCAGCTCTGGGAGCAGAAAAATGAACCCAGCCCCTACTCTGGCTAATTTGATTACAGTATAAAGCATAGAACAAACCATCATGGAGAAGGAGGGTTTACTTCAGCCTCCTCCACACCTCCTTTTTCTCCCCAGTGTCTCAGCATACCTGAGTGTTTGTGTGCAGCTAATTGGGCTGAGGAGCAGCATATCTTCAACCACCCATGGACTGATGGAGTGGTTGAAACCATTTTTTTTACCTGTTCAGCTCAGCCATGTCAATATTGGCTTGCTGAGGAGGCACATGCCATCAAACAAGCTCCCTGCAACAGGTCCAGCTTCCAAAAAACCAAACCAACCTGCCAACTGGAACGTCAAGTGAAATGACCTAAAATAAAAGATGTGAGCTCGAGGTAAGGGAGGGATTGCTGTGCAGACTTGGAACACACTGCTGTGAGGTGCAGGCAGGGATGGATCTCGTGCTCTATCCCCACCTATCCTTTACTAGTAATGTTGTTGGTGATGTTAAAGAAGTTGAAGATCAGTAAGGAAGCAATTAAACTGCAACCTGAATAGTGCTGTCAGTTTCCAAATGAAACAGAGAGACACTTTGCTTAAAATGTGCTTTACCAGGAGAGACAGACAGATTTCCTTGGAATGTCTAAACCTGTTCTGAACCCAACCTTCTGAGTACTGATACGAGTTAGAGAACCACTTAGTTCATGTATCAGCTGGACTAGACAGGAATTTGGCTTCCTGATGAAGACCCAGTGTAAGGATGCAGAGGGATGATGCAGTGCAGTGGGACATGAAATACAAAGGAACAGAAATGTGGATCCAGCATTTCATTTCATGCTCTTACACAGTCTTGCTGGTACAACCTCTGACAGTTGCTCAGGCCTATGTCCTGGTTCATACAACTGTGAAACAGGCATTACACTTTTCTCGTGGGTGCTCAGATTTAATTAAATCTTTTAGGCAGAGTGTGAGGAGAAAATGTTAAAATACCAGTCTAATTTGTTAGAAAATAATATTCTTACCTTCCTACCAGGTGGTCCAGGGAACCCAGTCAAACCAGGTAAGCCCACATCTCCCTGTAGGAAGCAAAAGATTTGAATTAGTTTTCAGCATCATTTTCCCTGTGCTTAGTGTACTGTTGCTGAAAGTATTTTGCCGATAGTAGCACCCAACTATTAATATTTCTGATTCTAATTGCAGCCCTCAGAAAATGACTGGATAAGAAGTGTAGATTTAAACAACTTCTCTATTAACTGGCTTATATAAATAATAAACCCAGTTAATTAATGGCAGCTGCTGCTTTTTGCCAACAGAATGAATGCTTTTGTTTTTTTCAATGATCTCATTCAGTCACATGCTTCATTTGCCTTTCGATAGGCATTTAAATTGCCAAGGCAAGGAAATTTTAGCTTTTAAATGCAGTAAGAACAATAGGCACCTCCTACCAGAGCCATGATTGTGCTCACACTCTGCTACTGCACCAGCTCAGCCCACGGCTCCAGTTTGGATGGCATTGATGGTATAATTATTTAACCTGCCTGTATGACACAGATCCAGCCTTTGCAGGCTGCTGATGGGAGAGGTTTTTCCAGTGGTCTGTACTTTTGAAGAGGGGCTGCATTACATTCCAGCTGCTGTACCCCAATCAGCCTAGGAATTGAGAAGTGCATTGCTATGGGACCTCCCCAGCATCCCATCCATTTCTACAAGCCCATTTTGACCTGCTCTGATCAGAATCAAAAGCCCCTTTAGAGTCTCTAACACCGCTCCGTGCCTGCTCACTGAAACTGCCTTTGGAGTATCTAGCTTGAAAATCAGGCAATGCTCCAAACTCCGTCTGGAAACTCCTTGTTTCTATTACTGCTAACAGGAATAAAGCCTTGTTAACATGAGCTAAAAGTGATCTGGATCTCTCCCTTTCTTCCAGTGAGCATGCTTGTAAGAAAACAGTTCCAGACTCTGCAGGTGGATTGTTTCCATCTGATGCCATTCTGATCTAGTATACCCAAAATTCCAAAAGGCATCATGTGTTGTTTAGTTAAAATCATTGTTTCAGACTTTTGCCTTCTCAAGGTTTTCTAGCATCACCCTCGATCTTGCATTTGTGTGGCTTGCTGTGCTTCATGGAGGCAGCTGGTTTCAAGCTAGGGGCCCAAGTTCTTCATGGCTGATGGTTTCTATCAGCTGGGTGTTTATAGCAAGGCTTACGATGAAAGAGAACCAGGTTTCCTGCCCTGGATGCAAGTTATGAAGTTTTGTGCAGGCACCACTGAAAGAACTAATTGAGGTAGGAGTTGTGGAGCCCCAATTGCTCTGCTATCCATTCCTAGACTTCTGTGAGGCCTTGTTGCCTCAGTAAAGATCACTCAGTGGTGAAACAGCAAAGATGGGAGTTGGAACCAGAAAAAATAAATCCAGAAACCAGCTACACTTTCCAGTTGTGTGCTTTGTGTCGATTTGAGCAGACCTTGACAGAAAGGCTTCTGGTTATCATGCAACAAGGTCCATGGGTTTGCAGAGCAATGGTCTGAGCAGCCTCCCTTTCTCCACCAGAAACAGCAGTGATCTGCTGTGGGCTGTGTATGTGACATGAGGCAAACTCCTGTTTCTCAGCTTCTTGGCAAGAACATCCTTTCCCTTGCCTGCAAGCTTTTCAGTGCTTACACTGGGATTGCCTTTTTCTACATCTGCACACCCTGAGCTGGCAAGGTGTGGCTGTCTCATATGTGCCAGATAATACTCAGCTTAAGTAGCCACGTGCCTACAGCAGCAGAGACTTTTGTTTGATCTGCAGATTATGCATAAAATAAGATAAACACTTGGATCACAGGCACTTTGTTGAGCTGTGGTCAATACCTTTGCTAACTCTCTTTAGTCCTGAATCTAGGGTCTAACTCTTAGTTTGAAGTCCTAAGTCTGTGTGAATAGCAGTGATGCTTGTGGCTGCAGGATGAGCTCCTTCTGTGCTCA
Organism: Ceyx cyanopectus; assembly: GCA_013401355.1. Taxonomy (NCBI): domain Eukaryota; kingdom Metazoa; phylum Chordata; class Aves; order Coraciiformes; family Alcedinidae; genus Ceyx; species Ceyx cyanopectus. The sequence goes on along the minus strand of VYZU01056860.1, from coordinate 80,699 downwards.
TGCACAGGGCTCAGAGAGCACCATGGTTGTGACACCTCTGCACTCTGGGCAGCATCTTACCTTCTGTCCATTGCGAGCTTTCCCAGGTGACAGCCCAGGATCACCTTTCTGACCCTAAAATGAAAAACTTACATTAATGACATAATCCAAGGACCCAGCTATAGAGGTGGTTCTGCTTCTACCAAGCTTCTAATTTAGACAAACATGTTGTTTTATCTCTGTCTTGCCCTGACATCCCCAATGTGTTTAAGTCCCTGGGTATAGCTGTTTTGCTGGAGGTGGTTTTGGTGAGTGANGAACTAATTGAGGTAGGAGTTGTGGAGCCCCAATTGCTCTGCTATCCATTCCTAGACTTCTGTGAGGCCTTGTTGCCTCAGTAAAGATCACTCAGTGGTGAAACAGCAAAGATGGGAGTTGGAACCAGAAAAAATAAATCCAGAAACCAGCTACACTTTCCAGTTGTGTGCTTTGTGTCGATTTGAGCAGACCTTGACAGAAAGGCTTCTGGTTATCATGCAACAAGGTCCATGGGTTTGCAGAGCAATGGTCTGAGCAGCCTCCCTTTCTCCACCAGAAACAGCAGTGATCTGCTGTGGGCTGTGTATGTGACATGAGGCAAACTCCTGTTTCTCAGCTTCTTGGCAAGAACATCCTTTCCCTTGCCTGCAAGCTTTTCAGTGCTTACACTGGGATTGCCTTTTTCTACATCTGCACACCCTGAGCTGGCAAGGTGTGGCTGTCTCATATGTGCCAGATAATACTCAGCTTAAGTAGCCACGTGCCTACAGCAGCAGAGACTTTTGTTTGATCTGCAGATTATGCATAAAATAAGATAAACACTTGGATCACAGGCACTTTGTTGAGCTGTGGTCAATACCTTTGCTAACTCTCTTTAGTCCTGAATCTAGGGTCTAACTCTTAGTTTGAAGTCCTAAGTCTGTGTGAATAGCAGTGATGCTTGTGGCTGCAGGATGAGCTCCTTCTGTGCTCATGCACAGGGCTCAGAGAGCACCATGGTTGTGACACCTCTGCACTCTGGGCAGCATCTTACCTTCTGTCCATTGCGAGCTTTCCCAGGTGACAGCCCAGGATCACCTTTCTGACCCTAAAATGAAAAACTTACATTAATGACATAATCCAAGGACCCAGCTATAGAGGTGGTTCTGCTTCTACCAAGCTTCTAATTTAGACAAACATGTTGTTTTATCTCTGTCTTGCCCTGACATCCCCAATGTGTTTAAGTCCCTGGGTATAGCTGTTTTGCTGGAGGTGGTTTTGGTGAGTGATTGCTGCTGTTAAAAGGTTGAGCTTTAAATAGCATTTGACAGTATTAAATTGACTAAAGAAAGGATAACTGGAAGAAGGCAACGTCAGGACTTTTGATACTTATTAGACTAGACAGCTGTGATTTCTTCCTTGTCTACAACTGCCATCAGAAAAATAATGACCAAGCCTATTACTGTGGCTAAACCATCCTTTTTAACAACTTGCTTGATGCTTGTGCTTTTTTAACTGTAGGGAACAGATAAAACTGCAGAGAAAGTTACACTAATTAGACACTACCGACAGCCAGAGCAATTGTGAGGCTTGCAGGCTGGCAGGAGAAAGAGACACATTTTATCTTACGTGGCAGCATTCCTTATTTTCCTTTTGAACAACCACGATGAGAGACATTACAACTTAAGACTGTGATCTTCTGATGAACACAGGCTGGAATTTCAGCATCATTTGAACATCTAAGTCCAACAGATTCCTTTGAAAATCCCAGTTCAAATTCTTAGAAGATGGAAAGGTAAAGCATGCACCCAACAGGGTGAGATAGATGTAGGAAAAACTAGAAGATATTTGAAGCATGCCAAATTCTTTTGGCAGAGGAGAGGTAAGGTGGAGCCACACAAAGCAGCTTAGGTCTATATAACATTTCCTCTGGCATAGCCAGGACACAGGTATCCCAGCATCAGGCACTGGGCTATTTAACACCCCTGGGATCATAAACAAGTCACAATCACCATGTGCCACATCAGCAGCAAGGGATTCAAAGCCAACTGCCAAGCACAAACCCAGTTGTGAGGGTTAATTAACAGCTGACAAGTGAAGTGCTTGGAGGGAAGGTGAGACCCTACAAAAGAGTAACACTATTTATTAAGTGGCATTTCTCATTAGCAGCACAAATGTCTAGTTACAGCCAGCTGAGCAGCTTTTCCATGTACAGCCTCAATTCGACTACATTCAACACATACTTCCCACTTTGCACAGAGTGTAAATCTCTTCTCCTCCTCCACCATCCACCACAAGCTGCAAGGTTCAGGGAGTGAGACTATTTGGCTGTGGACTGTAGGGAGCACTGCTGATTCAAGGCAGATGCATCTGCACAAACTGTGAATGAAGACTGCCCGGTTTCCAAACAGCACATGAAGTCATGCAGATAATCTTGCTTTGCAGGCAGCTATCAGGGCAATTCTCCCACTCTTTGAGCTTCAGAGCAGGGAGTGGGTGCTACAACTGCTTGGAACAGATTAGAGCAGTCCACGGGATCAGAGGGTATTCATTTCTACTCTGCTAAATTAATTTACTGCAGCAGGTAGACACCCACCACTCTCCCTAAATCTCACCATGTGCTCACCATGCAACGACTTTGAGCCATGTAAAGCAATACAAGCATTTTTCCCCAGGAAGCTCCAGATCACATTAGCAAAGGCTGTGCTTTGCATCACAGTTCTGTTTTCAACACTGCTAAGACCATCACACAGGTGAAGAATTCAGCCCCAAGTACAATCACACGTCCCCAAGATCAATCAGCAAGACAGCATCGGGGCCAGAGGGAGCAGATGCCTCAATGCGAGGGCTGAAATTGTGGATTAATTGCCCAACTCTTTTCACTCAGCAGCCACAACATGGGAATTAGCCTACACCTTGGCCATCACTGAGCCATGGCACCTTGCCCCCAAGCTGCTCTCTTTCCCAGCCCAACTGACTGAATACATGACTTCCACTTCTAATAGAAGAAATTCTTTACTTCTGTTTTTTTTTCCCTACCTGGGAGAAGTCTGGAGCTGTGCCATTTAAACACCTCAGCTTTGCAATCCCACTAATGGTATTTTAAACACCAGTGGGCCAAACAGATGAGCTATCTTGGAGCCAAACCATTTACTAAAAGAAAAACTCTTTTTCCCAACACTATAACGAGAAGTTTACTCTGCTAGCTGCTCTGGATAAACCACACTAATGCCTGATACCAAAAGCCTACAAATGAGAGATGCCAACATAACATCTGTAATGGCTTTTTAAAACACATCCTGACAGCTAAACCCTCCTCCCTGTCCCAGACTCTATTAGGGCATCCTTGGCAGCAAGAACATCCCTCCTGCTGCCCAGGCTACTTACAGGTCATGCAGCCAGATGCAATCCTAGCCCAGCATCTGTCTGTAGCTATTTAGGAAGTTATCTACTATAATCAGTCTTTGCTAACCAGATGCAATAGCAATTTTGCAAAAGCCAAGGACAACAAACAGAAGGGAAGAAGTGGCAAGAAGCCCCCTTTAAGCAGTTGCACATTATAAATAGCTGAGAAAAGCACCACAGGCTAAATTCTCAGGTGGCACGAGCGGGTGCAATGTCACTGGAGGCAGTGGAACCATGCCCAAGCAGATCAGCAGGAATTTGGCTCAACAGCTACCTACGGCTCTGCACAGAAGATCAGTTTCCCAAGTACAAGGAATTACAAGCACTCAGCTCCAGTGATGAGAATTAGGTGAACCCTGGACAGGGTAGATTCAGGAATGCAGCAGTCTGACAACATGACACTGGTGCTCACCAGCCCAAGGTGACTCACCAGAGATATGCCAAGCACACACACCTCTGCCAGCTGAGATGCCACATGACATCCCTGGTACACATCTGATTGCCTGACCTTCAGAATGCTCTGTTAATCTGGCTGATAAAAAATTATGCTCCTGGGTTACTTCCTAAATGACAATGACTCGGTGTTAAGTCATTGTTTCCAAGCTCTATCTGTCTGGGAAACTAGTTTCCTGCCTTGGATTGTTTGTTTTTTCCATGGTATTAACTGCTATCTAGGGAAGACCTAGTCCAGCAGCAATTTGAAGGCTCTCAGCAAGAAAAGTTCTAGTTGGGGCTGCTCCACCTTCTTGCCCAAGCTGAACTTTCACACGTCTGTAATTTCAGCCATGAGCTGGGTGTGCTAAGAAGTTATCAGGTCCCACGAGCAGGCTTGTCAAGACTAGTGAAAGGCAGAGATATTTAAAATATCTGGGGGTGAAATACCACCTTTTTGTACAAAGTCCATCTTCTGGGACTGGTGTAACACCAGAGAGATGAAGGTAAGGAGGGAAGTCAAAACTCTGGGATCTGATACACACCTTCCAAAAAGTACTTCTCATGCAAAGCCCTCACAGTCATGGCTTACCAGGCTCTCTGCTAGGTGAGAGTGAGGTTGTACCCAGGCCTGAGCTGAGCTATGGCCCTAATCCCACCTCAACTTAATACTTCTTTTGATGAAGCATCATGTAGAACAGCCTAATCCTGTGAGTGAGGCTGGAGAAAATTAAAATACATTGCACAGACTAATGACACCAGATTTCTGCTGCAGACCATTACAGCTACCCAGCTGCTGAGGGCTTCCTGCTGCCAGCCCATGCATCAAGATGGAGGAAAAATGCTTACAGGAGGTTTTTATTTCTAGTAAGAGACCTATTGAATACAGCTCTACAGCCAAATGATGATTTCTGACAAGGCATTAGGATAAAACTACTTAAAAAAAAAAAATAATTCAATAGCATAGAAAAATAGTTAGACTCTGCAGATTGGACCAGGATGAATTTTACAGGACTGGAAGTTAGATAAAAAAACCCCAACAACTTTGATTTGACTTATAAAACCCAGTAAGTGTGATCTGGAAGTCACTGATGGAGAATAAATGTGAACACTAAGATGTAGAACTTTTATGGCCTCACTTTTCAGGCCATATAACTACACTTTAGAATTTAAAACAGCTGCTGTTCACCAGCATGTCTCCAGTGCCTAATTTTTAATCACATAGAGGCAGCGTGCCAAGTTTCCAGAATCTTTTTCCCAGAGCATCAATAGTGTTCATAACATCTCTGCCTACTGATGAGATCATGACAAGGAAGGACTCTTGCTTGTACCCTTCTCTATGTTTGGCTGAGACATCCTACAGCTTCCCTAGTAGTGAAAACCTCTGTTAAGCACTGCCTTTCAAAACTCTCAACTATTTTTAGTCCCAGATAGGTGTTATAAAAGATAAATCTATTTCTGTGTAAACAATGACACCAAAAAATCCAAACCGCTTTCCCAGGAACTTTGCAATCTCTAGGTAACACAAAACCTTATACATGGGAACAAGCTGGGAAAGAAAACATCTTTCTGAAGGGTTTTGCAGCTCACTGGATTAGTTCCTCTTTCAAGCTACATCTCTACTAAAGGCCCATGCAAAGTGAAGAGGTTTGGCTGGGGCAGGGGTGATTCCCACCCAGATGCAGCATCCCAGGGTGGGGGAACCTGCTGGAGAAAAGAGCAAAGCACAGGCTCCTGGCACTGCAGGAGGAGGTCTGAGAGTCCCCATGGGAGAGCTGAAGACATCTAGAAGGAAGCAGTGGGGTCAATCTGGGAGGACTTGATGAGAGTACAGGCTTCCCAGAAACTCTGGAAAGGGAAGGAGAGACAGGAAAGCTTCAGGAGGAGAAAGGCAGAGGAAGAAGCTGGGTGCTGCCAGTCCCCACTGCTGCTGTCTAGACCCAAAGGTAGAGAAGCAGGCTGCAAAATCCAGAGAAAACAAATGGGAAAGCAAAGAACCCCAGACCTGGTGAGTCTCTGGAGTAGAAGGATTCCACTATCCTCATCTCAACACAGCAGTTTTCTCCCTGGCACAGGCAGAGCTTAAGCAGGATCCTAATTAGACAGTCTGTGAAATTAGTGAGAACCAAGAACACGCAGCAGGGTCCCTTATGAACAGAGAAAAAGGCTTTGGCTGGGCTGCTGTGCAGCAGAGGTGGGGAGACACAGATCCAGCTACTCCTCATTGTGTACAGACCAGGAGAACCCCCCCAAAGCCGGAAGGCAGATGCTCCTCACCCCAAACTAATACTTACTTTAAAGCCTGGGGGGCCAGGTGAGCCAGGGTTTCCGTGGGGACCCGGGGGACCCTAAAAAACACAACAAGCACAAAGCAAGAGTCAAAAGGTGTCAGTAGCACCCACATGAGCACCAGGAGCTGCAGAAAGTCACACACTGTGGCTAGAGCCACCAGCACAGCACTGGCAGAGGTGGCTTCAGCAGGACCCTCCATAGCACCTTCAGAGCAGAGAAACCCGGCTGCTGGTTCCCACCTACCTTTATGGAAGGGTGTCTGTCTCCACAGGGTGTGTTGTGGCAATTAGATGACATGGGTACGTCAAATATTCCACATCCAGGAATAGAAATTACCTTGGGGTCAGGGGAGTCAAAGCTCTGCGAGAAGCACCAGCAGAAAGAGATGGAGGCAGGCAGAGGGGAGTAGGAGTGTGCGGGGGTGTTAGCAATTATTTTGGCCAAAATGGAAGAGAACAGAGGTAATTACTAAAAGGAAATTGTTCAGCTATTTAGGATGAACTCATTTCCCCTACAAGGGAACCAGGTTTTTGACTTTAGATGCTAGAAAGTGAATGAATGGCCAGACAACAATACAGGGTGAGCAAAAGTCTGTCCCTGTTTAAATCATTTAATTCTGTATTTTTGGGTAGGTCTCACAAGCCAATGACACTGTCAGATTATCACAGAATCACAGATATTATCTACTTTGGGTCACCTACAGCACTATCTCCTTTTACATCTGATTTTAAAAGCACCCTGCATCTCTTTCAAAGACTATTTAAGGAGTTATCTGGAAGAAGCAGCTAAGAATAGTTTATCCCAGGACTATATACACAGCACAGAAGATCTGTTAACCTTTCGGGCAGATGTAATAACAACTCTAAGTCCTCTTGAACACGTTCCTGGGAGATGAAACAACCTGAAGATTCAATTCCAAGGGCTCCTGTTCTGCCAAGACTGTGTGTGAGCTTTACACCACCACAAAGAGCACTTTAATGTACCCTCTAGTTAGGATGAGTACACGCGAGGGGATAAAAAGCTACTCAAGATACATCCTCAGTGAGCTGTAGTATTTCCAATGAGCATTGCAGCACATGTGGGGCCAAAATCTTCTGGGTCTGATTTCCAAGGAAAGTCACCTCAGTTAAATATGCAGCTGCCATCCAAGTTCAATGCCCTTGCTCTCTTTTGAGAGAGCATCAGGGTACTGCTGTCTATTCAGTTTAATTTTTACTGCATCGTAATAGAAAATAACAGGGTATTTTGTTCAGCTACTGTAGCTTGTGGTACAGGCAGTTGATGACTGCTCAGAGCTGTTTCACAACATGTGCTGCTCTGCTGTAAGATGCTGTTCAATTAAAAGGCTGATGATGAACTTTTCAAATGGCATTTTTAACCCAAATAAATTTAATTTCCCATTCTCAAATCCTTTCCAATTTTCATCCTGAAGCCAAAGACATTTATTGTCTTGTTCTTAATTTCCTTAGTTTTCAGCCTGAAATTCACCAACAGTTTAGCCTGGCTGTGAATTTCCAATGAAACTGAAATAACTTTAATTAAAATGAAGGTTTCTGAGTATCAGCTTATAATTTGAAACCCCATATAGATGCTGTAACCAGAGTAACTGAGCAGTCCTAAATAAATTAATCTCCCCAGCAAACTGTGGCATCATCTGTTCATCTCATTGAGTGGAACATCAAAACAGGGAGTTAATATGCTGCTTAAGGTAATTCAACAAGTCTGTGGTAGCAAAAGTGCTTCAACCCAAGGTCTTCCAAGTCTCAAATACATATGAAAACTATTATCAAGTGACAAAAATCAGAACAGTAAAGTCTCTATGAAAGATGAGTTCCTACACGTAAGCAATAATCTAGGTAGCTCTGAACAGGGTTCATAAATCCAGACTGCTGCTAGATTTGAGGAGGGAATTCAGCTATAATTCAACTTTGGAATCAGGCAGCTTGGCTCAAAGCCTGTTTCAGTGCAGTCAGCTGAAATCTGTGCTCCACCATAGCCTCTGGCAGGCTTAAACCAGTGTCAGACTGGAGGGAACAGCATGGTTCAGTGTGACTGAAAACATAGCTGTCAGGAGGAAACCTGGAACACAGGAAGCTCAGCTGCTGATCAAGAGCTCCTGGATAAGAGACTAATCACACTTCCAGCAAAATTTAGTGCAGGTTTTTCCAGAGATAAATCAAAGCACAGCGGCGAAATCATAAAAAGCCTTAACCAAAAGGATGGAAGGAAGGATCTAGTCCCAGTATCCAGTGACAAAACATGTGGTGATGAAGACCAGAGGTTCTTGACATAAGATGGAGCCTCTCTACCACTGAATTCAATGAGACCCATAGCACGTAATCCAGGCAAATGAAGGTCAGAGACCCATCCTGTTTCTAAAAACCCATGCAGTTTTATCCTGGTGAGAAATGGCTACATCCTGATGATGAAGTGACAGAGGGAACTTCAGTCTGGCACACAAGAAACTGCTGTAACCAGGTCTGGGGCTTGTGCTAGATGTTTAAAATTGCTCTTGCAACTGTAGAGAGAAAAGGGTGTAGTCTGGCAGTAGTCCTAAAACTGGTTAAAAAATATAAATAACTGATCTTGATGTGTTCCAACATGGTTAGCCCTGAATCTGTGCTTACACCCACATTCTTGGCAGGGGAGGAAGATGCAGTGTGGTACAGTTAGATGGGCTGAGTAACAAAAAGTACAGGACAGCATCTGCCTCAGGAGATATTAGCACCTCAAAATCTGAACTGGCAGGCCTCATTAATTAATCCATCAACCAACCTACAAGCCCAAATAACAGCCATCATGCTCCCAAGCTACCCACCTTTGCTTTATTAAGCCCAGTCCAAAATTAATTCCTCTTGTTGTGCCCAGCAGAAGTACCCATCCTCAACCACAGCTCCCAGAAAGAGCCCTGTTCTCATAGAAAAGCAATTCCAAAGTTAATCGCTCTGTAGTTTTATAGTCAGTCACTGTATTTTACTCATGCCATCATGGGTTTAACTGAACTTCCCATATATCTAGAAGCTGGGATTCTCCTACATTTCAGCAAGCCAGAGCTCAGAGTGGGATCTGTAGGTCAGGAGCAGAAAAAGTTGCTTTAGAGAGTGAAACCCTCAGGCATAATGAGTTTCAAATACATGGTCATTCCTCTGACTGCAGCTTTCAACAATACACATCTTACTCCTCTCTTCTACACACACAGGGTGGGCTGAGACCCCTGAATTCCCACGTTCCCACAGCACATATTCCCATTAGCCCATGTGCCAGTTCACCCACCCACCTAGGCTCCCTATAAGTGCTGCCACAATCCAACCAAGCAGCGAGCAAACTCTCATCTGAAACCTTCCAAGCCTTGCAGCAGAAATTCCATGGAAAATGTTACCATGGGACAGCAGTAGCCCAAGGCTCAGTGTCACGGAGACCAGAACAATCCTTGAATGTGTTCTCCAAGCAAAGAGAGGTTTCCTAAAGGTGACAGGGTTTGTAATGTCCCTGGAATGTCCTTTACTTGAACGATGCTACTTGAGAACTGCACTGTACCACCCAGTTCATCTCAGTGACGTGCCTGGAGATGGGACACTGCTCACAGAAGCCCTTTTATGCATTAACAGTTCACAGCCTGCAAAAATTAACAAAAGCATAACTGTGCACAGCTCTCCCCATCCCTCCAGCATTCACAAGGCAGGCAAAAAAAAAAAAATCCTCCAAACTCCTGCTAAATGCTAGACAGCTTCAGTCAGAGGAATGACCGCTTATTCAAAACTCATTATGTCTTGGGGTTTCACTCTCTAAAGCAACTTTTTTTCTGTTCCTGACCTACAGATCCCACTCTGACCTCTGGCTTGCTGAAAAATGAGCTAAATATTTGAAGTGAAGCCAAACAAACTGTTTCTTTAAACACTTCTTTTCAGAAATTGGAAAATCTTCCTAATGGAATGAGGATACTGGGGAACCTCTACAGCTGACTAAGATCTTGCTTGTTTTCAGAGGGAAGCCCTGCATTTTGAAGGAAAGGGAGATTTTTTGCAACCACAGACCAAATGTAACAGGGACACGTTAAAGCCGGGACCTTGCGATCCCTGAAGCTGCCAAGGTTCACAGGAGCATGGCAAGGGCATCCCAAAGCATCAGGGAGTGCATGGAGGTTCTCTTCATCCATCCATTTCAATTTCTCCTGTACTGTTATCAGAGAAGTTAAAGAGCAATTGCAGCATGGCCGGGTGTTTTATTCCTAATTCAGCCTCTAACCTTTTGTTTGGACATGGGTAAAACACTCCCCTTGTACCCAAGTTTGCTCACCTGTTAGAGAGGGATTGACTTCCAGTAGGACCTGGCTTCCTAAATTATTTAAGTGTTTTGGAAAGTTTGACCATTGTTCTTTCCTTGCTGTCCTGGGAGCGAAGCCAACAACTGGACTCCCGTCTGTCACGTCATCCTGCAATCTCCTTCTTGGAGGAAGGGAGCAGATAACTGGGATTTACACAGCAGGCCTCTGGAAGGCAGCAGTTAAGACCAAGTATCATGGCTCACAGCACTTCTCTGCAGAGTTGATGAAATTGTGGATAGTTTGCTGGTCGAACTATACCAGCAAGGACTGGAAGGAGTCGCAGTTTGTGGTCTGCATAGACATGATGGCAAAAGCCCCTCCTGCAGTCAGCATGGGAGTGAAGCTAATTGAGGGTGAGGCAGGAATAAGCTACAATGGTTCAGAAGTTATTGCTCCATCGGGAGCCCTTTGTTGACAGTTGCTTGTAGAGCTTGTTAGCACAGCCCTGCTAGCAAAACCCCAGCCTCTGTCACTGCCTCCCCACTAAGCCTTGGTATTTGAAGAAACACAAAGGTCACCTCTGGAACCAAAGTGCAACACACATCACCTGCACAGCACTGCTCTGCATGTACCCAGCAGCCACTGCTGGCACACACCACTGTGGAAAAGTTGTCCTGCTACACACCTGGAAAAGTGCTCTCATCACCTAAAACTGTGGAAACCCTGCACTGCCCAAACTGCCATTCCCTGCAAGGGGCAGCTCAGACCTTACACAAACACTTGCCAAGGCACATTGATTTGAAAGGAAGCCTTGTGGACACATCTCCTGCTTATGCCTCACATTCTTTAATGCAAACAAAAGCTGAAAGCCATCCTTGTTAGATATGGACAGAGAGAAAACCTTCCTGTGAAGCACACATGATCAGTACAGCAATATCTATACAGGTTGGCAGAGCTCCTGAGAAAGGGCTGTTAGCCACCATTTCCAGTCATCAGAATTACAACATGTTTCTTCCTTTCCCTTAGAGTCCCTCAAGCAAGAAAGAGAAGGAACACCCTATTTTTATTTGTTATGTATCTCTGCCTTTGTAGTTGAACAGAATAGAGCATAGGTATAGTCTGAATCTGTCTCACTGATGGGTAAAACTAATTCCATGCTCATAAAATAGGGTCTGTCTTTTAAAAACCATCAAGAAATTGTAATTTTCAAGAAGAATGTCACTATCCACTTAGCTACTCTACTCTACTTTGCCCCAGAATGCTGAGATGTGTCCTGAACACAACCTCTTTCATGCTTCTACAAAGACTGGCATTTGTTAGTGCATTTGTTGTTGCAAACCAGGTGGCTTTGCTTACATGGAAGACCAACATTCAGGCTGCACAGGTAAGTCTAGTGATGCTTATCTGCTGGAAACAAGGAGACAGAATCATGGGATCAGCCAGCTTCTCTTACAAAATGTCACTGACCATAACCTCACCCTCAAAGCAAATGCAAAGCAGAGCTTTTTTTTTACCCTGACCAATATGTGGGAAGAAAGGGGAATAAAGCAGAGACAATGCTGAATTCAAAGGAGGGGAAACACAGCACTACATCAGCAGGAGAGCAGCTTTATGGACTTGAAGGCTACAGGAGGTCATGAGTCAAATGCTGCTACTAGATTTACAAATGAGCCAAGTCATTGTATAAGCATTAATAAGGTAAAAATGATGCCAGCTGCAAGGGCAATTATGTCTCCTGCTTTAGGCCACAAACTGCATCAGTGGCAAGAAAAAGCCCTTCCTTTCCCCTGGCATCCAACACTGCAGTTACCTGCAATATTCATCTGCTCTCAGAAGCTCAAATCTCCAGCTAGAGCTTCATGTGCTACCCACAGGCTGGGCTGGTGTAAGAACTCTGCAGCTGCTTTGTTTGAGGATTGATTAAGGAGAGGTAGAAAATAACACCTTGCCTTGTTTCAAGTTTGTTATCAAATGGTTCATGCACAACAAAACATGCAAGAATTCCCTTAAGCCCGTCTTTGGCCTTGGCAGCTCCTCTGCTTCACCACAAAATCCTTAAACCCCAAAGAGCCACAAGGAAAAAAAAACAAAACCAAAAAACAACCTAGAAGAAACACATTGCAAAATCAAAACAACTTATGCACAAAGCAATTCTGTCTCCAGTGCTCCGGGCCAGACATTTACAGAGTGACCCTTTTGCCCCCTCCCAAAATTAGCACAGTCTCTTTGCAGCAGTCAGAGCCAAGCCAGGCTCAGCTGTGCTGAGCACTTCCTAACTGGGAACTCTTTCCTGGGCTGATTCTCAGCACCTCTGGCAAGGACTGAACTATAACTGCTTATTGTCTTCCAGAGGTTCATCTTAAATATAGGATGAAGTGTGTCACAGCTGGGGAATAACAGAGAATGTTAGGTCAACCAGAGTGCCTTTTTTTTTTTTTTTTTTTTTTCTTCAGAAAAATTCAAGTTCTGGTAGGTAGTGGAATTCAGAGCTAAGATTTGGTCCTTCACACAGCAGACAAGGGCTGCAGCTGGGGTCTCCAGACATGGAGTCAAGTTTGCAGACCACAGGATTGCAAGAAGTAACACCAAACACCCCTCCTGAGCAATGAGCTAGTGTAAGAACAAACTTTAAGCCTTAAGGGGAATTTGCTAAGAACTGCAAACTCTGGGCAATCTGCTGACACAGATGTTGCTCAGATATTTGTAAACAGAGGAGATCAGGCTTGTACTAACAGTTGTGCTGGTGTTTCACCAAAGAACATATCCAAGATGGAACAGGTCATCCTGTCTATCAAACACATGAGCCCGGTGCCATCTCATGCCTCATGCTTGTGGCCCAGAGCAGCACTCAGGGCTGTTGATGTCAGTACCCAGGCCACAGCAGGTCCTGCAGAGCTTTTGGGTTTTGCTGTTGCAGGAAAGAGGTGTGTTTATCTTTGCTGGTTACTGCAGTTTCTCACAGGACTGTAACAAATGTCCTCAGGGAAGGCACAGCCTTTGAGCTCTCAACTTCTTGGTTGTTCTTTAAAGACATTACACAGGGTTGAATTTTAGCCAAATATGTGTGAGGAAATCTCTCCCTGCTGCCAGGCCAGGATGCTGCATGGATCACAAATCCAAACATTCCCTTCTTCCAGCCTCAGACACTTGCATCTTTTGACCCCCAAGCCCCATCAGTTCAGTGCTCAGGAAACAGCCTCCATGACCATACCCTGTGGGACAGCACCATGCTACCATCAAAATGGTGCCAACACTGAACTGGATCCAGGTCAGGCACGTTGCCCAGCTCTGGGAGACTGCCTCTGCAGCTAGGCCAATGCAGCAAGCTTTTCTCACAGCTAGCTGTAACACTCAGCACCAGATGTTTCCTCAGCATAGCACTCGGTGTTTGAGGATTTGAATCAGAAATTTCATATGGGGAGGAAGAAATTCAGGAATTTTGCAATGGATTCTGTAGAAGAGCGGAGAAATTTTGCACCAGATCTTGAAAAGATGTCAGAGAGCTGATCTCAGCCTGTTGAACACAAAAGCTCATCCTTGAGTGTTGAGTCCTTAGTCCTAGACCGTGGTGCCACTCATGAAGGCATAGTGACAGTAAAGGCCCTCAAAGGAAGCAATTTAGGAAGCTGGGGGGAGTGAAAACAGAACAAAAAGCAGCCAAAACTAATATTCAGCACTGGGTTTGCAAGAAGAAACTGATACTGGAAATGAGTCAGTCCCCATGCTTTTGACAGCTATTTAGAAACATTCATCCCCAGCCTTCACTGATGCCAAACCTTAGCTCAGGGAGGCTGCAAGTCACCTACCTATGTGGTCTGAAAACCTTTCACAGGGAGTGAGAGAAAGAAGGAAGGCCAGACCCCAGCAGTGGGGCTTGAAGCAATCATTAGCCACAGGACCACACAACAGCCCTTGGAACAGTAGGACAGGCAGATGCAAGTACAAATGGATAGAAATTTTGAAACTGCTTACTCGGGAACCTCTCTTGCCAGGTGGTCCTGGTAAGCCCGGCAGTCCTGGTGGACCCTAGAAAGATAAAAATAAGTATTAATGACAGTTCTGTAACAGGATGGTGCTCCTGACAGTGTTTCAGAGAGAGCCATAATACAACCATTTGGAGAAGAGCTGGGGAGAAGGACCAGCTATAACACCACAGCCAGAATTTCCCTTTAACTTACACTGTTACTATAAAGGGATAAAAATCCAGGCACAATAACCTCTGCAGAAGCTCTATTTCCATAGAACAAAGACAGAGCCTTCACATCATCCTGCTGTGGACCACATTGCCATGATCACAGCTGCATTTCATGCTTCCACTCATGCTGTAACTCAGGGGTAGGGAACACAACCCTCTCTCAGCTTCAGAGTTTCCTGCTCCAAGCCAGCACACAACAGAAGTGAAGAGTTAGCACCTTGGTGAGGGAAGAACATCATGGGTGGTAATATACATCAGCTGAGGATGTATAGCTCTTGCTACATACGTTGCAACATAATCCCATCCCAGCACTTCATATTTTAAAGCATGGCGTTATAAAATGTAATAAAATTGGTGTCAATGTTAGAAATCCTTCAGTATGGCTCTGTAGTACAGGAGGGGCCAAGGAACACATGTCAGGGTAGTGGGGGTTCTTGGAGCAGGGTGAGAACAAAGCAGAGATACCAGGCACCCAGCTGTGCACTGATCTGAAACAGGTTAGGAAAAAAAAATACTTAACCAATAAGGTTTGAACTCCTTTGAATGTATTCATTTATTTATTCATATTTTTCAATGGACTAGAGAATTCCCATTTCTGGAGAGCCATTTGCAACCCTAATAACTCCTCAAATCTTCTTTTTGCCCAAGCCAAATATGTCTAACAAGAATAACTGTTAATTAAAGTGTCTCCCAGAGGATTTATACTCTAGTAGCTTGTTACAAAAGCCGAGTTTTCATCACATCCAGGAGAGAGAGAGATCCAGAGCAGCAGACTGAAGGCTGTTTGGAAGTCAGCCTGAGCTCTCCAACTGTATAGCAGGCAAGAGATCAGGTCCTAGGAGCAAAGCTCTGGGGAGAAGGTGGGTGCAGCACGGGGAAGGGGTGCAGCACGGGGAAGGGGTGCAGCACGGGGAAGGGGTGCAGCACGGGGAAGGGGTGCAGCACGGGGAAGGGGTGCAGCACGGGGAAGGGGTGCAGCACGGGGAAGGGGTGCAGCACGGGGAAGGGGTGCAGCACGGGGAAGGGGTGCAGCACGGGGAAGGGGTGCAGCACGGGGAAGGGGTGCAGCACGGGGAAGGGGTGCAGCACGGGGAAGGGGTGCAGCACGGGGAAGGGGTGCAGCACGGGGAAGGGGTGCAGCACGGGGAAGGGGTGCAGCACGGGGAAGGGGTGCAGCACGGGGAAGGGGTGCAGCACGGGGAAGGGGTGCAGCACGGGGAAGGGGTGCAGCACGGGGAAGGGGTGCAGCACGGGGAAGGGGTGCAGCACGGGGAACGGGTGCAGCACGGGGAACGGGTGCAGCACGACCCCCGTGGATGCTTTCTGGCCCCAGTACAGCCTCACTCCCTTCCCACTGGTCACCTCACATACATGGTGGCCCTGAGCAGAGCCTGCTGTAAGGCTGACCCTTCTGCTGCTGAAGGATGGCCAGCCAGAGCTGCTGAGGCTCTGCAGTGTGGTACTGGCTCTGAACAAGAGGGAAAAGTTCATGATGGCTAATGCAGTTTTCAGAAGTCATCAAGTCCATGTTTTAGTAATCAAAACTAAACCCTGGAGATGTCTACCCTAAATCTCATGCCCAGAATAAGATCTGGAACAGAGAAAACTTGCCTGAACCATATAGGTAACTAATGGATAAACACTCCCAGTATTACCAACTCTCCTATATGTAAGCAGCAAATTAATTTGTATTAAAGTAATTTTTTTTAAAAAGGCCATCTAGTCAGACTTGCTATAGTAGGAAAAAAATAATAAATCAGAGGAGGAGTAAGCAAAACTCAGGATAGGTCTCTGTGCTACTACTTTGTCAGAATGTCAAATGAATCATAACATTTTTTTTTTCTGTAGTAAATTCTATGTGAAGATGCCAAGAAAAGGATTGTTTTGAAAGTGTAGGAGCCTACACAGCGTAGAAAAGCTACTGCCCCACACTGAGACACACAGGGATGGACTTCTACCATATCACTCACTGCTACTACCCAACACGGCAGCCCATCCTGGAGATCTCCAGTCTCTATAGCCTGGGACACTTCCTCTGACCCCTTTGCAAGTGGCTTATTGGTGGCTAACCCAGTATTACTGGTCCTTGTATTAACAACCCTCATTGATAGAGCTGACCTTCATTTTAGCAATATATACAGCATTTTAACCTGCCATTGTGCCAGCTCAGTGCCCCGTGTGTAATGCAATTATACAGCTGTGCAAATAGACACACGAGTGTCGGGTGTTTTAAGCCTCGTGTATAATTGTGCTCCAGAATCCAAGCTTTTATTAAAAAAAGCCCCTTGCCCTTTTAGTTGGGAAGATAAATGTCAACATGTGAATCCAATGCAACCGACGCAGCAACAGTTAACAGAGTTTATCCAAGATTAGTTCAAGTCCTTGACCTCTTCTCCATCAAACCTCATCCCTGTTTACACCCAGGAGAAGTAAAAGAGAAGATACAACCGTCAGAGAACTGCGTTCCCCACATACCAGAATCGAGGAGACCTTTTCCACCTCCCTGCTAACCGCAGCTGCAATTGTACTTGGCCACTTGAGTAAAAACCTTCTGCAAAAATGTGGGCTGCTCACAATAAACTGAAGCTGACAGAAATGAGGAGAGAGTTAATACCTGCACTGGAGTGGGAATATGGAGTTAAGGGAAAGGCATTTAGCTGGAACAGCACAAAAAGAGCAATACATAATTCAGGAGTCCCTATCACTTTGCTTTGCTTTAATTTGACTTCAGCTATTTTATTATTTTTTTTTAATCCTATCCTGAAGAGTGAGAAGAATAAGGTGACTGTGGGATCAGCAGCTAATAGATACCAAATGATAATCACCTAATGCAGGAGTGTGATCACATGTAAATTAGAAGTAAGCCAAGGTGGAAGAGAACTGGGGTAGCTGGATGAACACAGGTAGTTGAGAAACATGACACACTGCAAAACCACCTTCTAGCTTCTCACACAGATCCTCAGTAGTTAGACTGTATGGGACACGTACTGTGCCTTCCTGGTAACTCATTTCCCCTCTGCCCTGCACATGCACCTCTGCATCATCCAGCTCAAGTTCTCGAGCAAGAGGCCCCCATCAGACAATTGGCTTTGCCTGGGGAGAGCAGCACTGAAATATGCATGAAGAAAAATGCACATCCGCAGAGGCAGCCAGAGAATAAGACTGGAGCAGGGCCCAGCTACTTACAGATGATGGATGCAGTCCCACTTAAAACATAAGGCTCCAAGACATGGAGAGTAAGAGGCATCTATCAATGAGCCACCAGGCAACAAGCTGCTCGAGTCTGCCTGGAGGTGATGTCCATGCAGCCCCTACACTCAGAAACACATCCACCCTCCCCCCTGGTACAAGGATGCAGAGAAGAGTTGAAGTGATCACATCGAGCTTCTGTGGACCTTTCCATTGTGCCCTTCAGAGCATCCCTGGGGAATTCCATAGGGAGGCAGGAAGGTTTCCTCTTCCTGGCAGCTGGAGGAAGGTATCAGTCCTCTGCTCCTTCTCTCCCATTGCACAGACTCCCCGTGAGATCAGCAGAGCTGACAGCCTCCTGCAGTGAGCTACTGTTCTGAGCACTCCTGTTCTTGCCTCTTTGGCTTCTTGCCTACTCCCTTTTGCAAACTGATGGCAGAGAAAACACACCCTGTTATCACACAAAGCAAAAGCAGAGATCAAGGAGAACCATGGCAGGAGCAGATACTCTCTCTTCTCAAGCCAAACAGCTGAACTGTTAACCAGCCTGAACAGTTCCATGAAGCAGCTAATGGCAGCCACAGAAAAGTTTAACCCTTCTCAGTTTCCCACGGTAGCATTAGCAACGATGACTGATCCCACCCAATGATTATGGGATTTATTCTAAGCTGCTGCTGGGAAACTTGCTGGCGCAAAAGGGACTTTTTTTTTTTCTCCTGAGCTTTTTGAGCTTCAAGTTGCAAATGGAAAATTAAGCTAAGGTGTCTGAAAGGGAAATCCATTAGACCCCGAGGACAAGAGAAATCTCACCATTTCCTCTTGCTGCCAAGATCAGCCAGTTTACACCTCTGCCTCCCCCCCACATCGTGACCCTCCTCACACTGCTTCCCTGCCCGCGGCGATGCCGCTGGGAGCCGTCAGATCTCCAAACCCCAGCAAGGCTGAACCTGTCGGGAGAGGGCTTGAAGGAACGTGTAATTTGTACAGGAATTGGTGCTGATGAGTTGGGAAATGACTTGCTTCCTTTTGAGTGACTACTGCACCAATGTGCTCAGAGAGCACAGTACTCCTGTAATCATTTCTCCAGGGGTAGGTACTCAGCATAGTAGCAAATAGCTGCCGATTACACAGAACACAGTTCAGCTCATGTTCCAGTGCACACTATAGACTAACACATTTGTCCTTTTGGGTATCCCCACTGTATTTCTGCCTCCCCAGCTCTGTACCCTGCACAGCACTGGCAGCACAGTTCTCTATCCCAGCAAAGGCTGTGGTCTGGAGATGGGCATCCTGCACTCTGCAATGGCTGGAGAGAGAACAGTCTCAGTGCTAATGCATGTGGTAAAACCCAACTTAAAAGGGAGCTCAGGAAACACATCAAAAGCTTCTCCCCACCCTGGCATCAAGTCCTGAGCAGTAATGTTACCCTGGCAGATAGAAAATTTGTCTTGTTTTCTTCTCAGAGGAAGACAAGCCATATTTCACATGCAAGACCACCACCACAAATCTACCATTTGGCCTTGTACATCTGGAAAGTGCCAGTATGGAGGGACCAAGTAGTTACAGAGGCAGCTCTAGAATTAAAAATCCCCTGCTCAGAAGAAAAGGAGGAGATGATCTCATCTTCAAAAGACATGCCAACCCTGCTTTACCTCACTACCCTTGCCAGGCACAAAGACAGAGACAGGACCTAAACTAAAGTACTGAAGTACTAAAGGCTTGAAGTACTGCCTAAAACAAATTTAGGAGAAAAAAAGTCCAGCACTTTGGTTACTTTTTTTTCTCCAAGGCAGGCTTATCATATTAAATTTGGATATGTCTGGGTTTCAACCAGTCTACAAAGCAAAAGCCCTCATCATTCTGGCAGGAGCTGAGCTGTTGGTGGAAAGCCAGTTGTGTAATACAATTTCCTCAATAGACACAGATGTTTGTTCTGGGTCTGTACAACACCTATCACAGAAAAGTCTTTGTCCACAACTGGATTCCTAACAGAGTGGCAGCACAATATATAAAAAATATTAGTATTCCAGCCTGATGACAGCAGCCTTTCTAAAAAGGCATTTCAGGAACAGTCTCTGCATGAGGCATTTGAGACTCCTGAGCAATCTCCAACCTTGGATGGGAGTCTGAAGAGGTGTGAAGAAATAGAGGGATCCCGTACTCTCTCACTCACTCTATTTTTAAAGATTTATAAAAGTATCTGTATTATTTATACAATACATCCCTACTTCCTCTGCAGCACATTTATCTCAACCACACTTTCAACTACTGCTCTTCAAAATCAACTTTGTTTTACATAAATAGAGCTCTCTGATGCTTTAGCCATTTGCCTGCAAAACTGCTTCCCTTTGGGGATAGTTCTGGTTAAATTAGGAAAAAAAAAAAAGATCCAACTGTGTAAGTGAGACTAAAACTTTTCCCATGTATTATACAAAGCGTGCGGTCTCCTTTTTTTTTTGGTATTAACATGACTCATTCATTAAGAGACATTCAAACGCATTGTGTGTTCCTTAATTTATCATGGACTGTCAGCTTGAGTAGCCTTTTCTGGTACGAGGAAGACTGGAAATAGGCACTTCATATTTTATCAGCCTTCCCAATCACCTCTCTCTCCCCTACCCACTGATTGACTTGGCAAGGATTGCTTCTTTATGGAAGGAGCTGGGCTCCAAGACAAACCGCTCGTGCGGAAGATGGCAGCTGGAGCAGTCTAGACTCAGAAACACATCTGCCTTGGAAAGGAGGCTGCCTGCCAGGGTTACACCACACCTCTGCCTGGGCCCACTGCCACCAGCTTTTGAACCTGGGGCTCCTGGCCGTGCACTGCACCGGGCGGGTGGGAGCTGGAGCCGCTGGCACGCCCGCCCCACGACTCTTCCGATACCCGGAGAGTTGCTGGAAACACACTCCCTCCCTCCCTCCCTCCTTCCCCCCTCTTCTTATGCTACTCGGTGCTTCCACAGCCTCTTAGTGAACTCATCCTACTCCTCTGAACCTTCAGCTTCAGGTGGAGTTTTCTCACTTTTCATACAATCCGTCAGATATTTGTCTGTATATACATCGGGTTTTGGTTGTTTATGGGGGTCAAAAAAACAATGGAATTACAGCATTATTATAGAGGAAGAGAAATGTCCAACTTAGGGTAAATTATGGACAACCCAGCTAGACCCCAATTGCACCAAGGCAAGGAGTTGTGCAGCTTTACCATGTTATGAAAAGCACACACGTCCCTGCAGGCATCCCAGTGCTGATGGGCAGAGGAGAGGGCTACAGACCCCTAAACCTCCCCCTCAAACCTGCTGCTGGTATAGACAAGCAGATGACACCCCATCCACCAAAGGATCCAAACAACCATCACATCACAGCCTTACCAGTGTTCAAGGGCTGGACATGATGATGACAACATACTATTTTTAGATTTTATTTTTTTTTTGTGGGGGTGTCCCAAGCTACTTGCAGCCACATGCTGGGGTCATGCTGCTCTGCAAACTGAGCTAAGTCCCCATGCAGGGACAGGAGATCATGAGTGAGGTGCTGTGGGCGGCCGTGGAGATGATTCAGAGGGACCTTTGCCAGCTGCTGAGTCAGCACTGCCTTACTGACTTCGCACGATGTTTGGGTGTTCTTTTTGCTACTTCCCCCCGCAAAAGAAATTTAGAGCAGAGATCCCAAATGCTTGTGGTTATTAATGGTTCCCAAGAAATTTTTCTTTAAGAATCTATTATGCTCCCTCCTCTATCCACCCAGCAAACCCAACATTCCTGAAGACTTAATGCTCTGCCATTAGTTGCAGGGGGATGTAGCATCTCTAGTTCCTGTTGTGCAGCTCTGTGGTAGTCTTTTCAGGACTGATTAATCCATGGAGAGTCCTGTCTTTTATTAATACATGAACAGATCCTTTTAGCTCCTTGCTTGCTCTTCTCTAACCCTGCAGACACATCCCTCAGCAGTGGGGAAAGGGCCCTTCTGTACAACTGAGATTATACCCCAGTTATTTTGTTAGCACCCACAAAGACAGAATTGTGCAGAGATACCACAGTGCCCGAGTCACTACTGCCTCACATCCCAGCTGTCATTCTCACCCTGGCTTTGGGAGGATCAGGCTGAAAGATGGTCCTTTGTCTCTAAAGGAAGGGGGACAGGCTGGGTGCTGCTGGCTGCCTCTGTCCATAAATCACTGCCAAGATGCCCCCAGTCCTTGCTTGGAAAGGTAGGACGCAACTTCCCATACACACTTCTCTGCCCAGACACTATCTTCTTGAAGAGACCTCACATCAGCCAACACAACTGGCAAGAACTAATCAATCACCTTCTCCTTCCACCCGTGTGCCAGACTCTGGATGACGTTCCCAACCCCAAAACTGCCCTATCCAGGGAAAGTGACAGGCTGCGATATCCCAGCGCAGAGCAGGAAGGGCTCTACTGACCTCATCACAAACATCTGCCCAACAGCACGAGGACAGCGCCAGGTAATTACTCAAGCACACAGCATTTATCAGCACTTGTTCTGAAACACGCTCGCCTGGCCATAGAAGTGCTACATTAATTTCTCAGCATGTCATCCTCATTCTGGTCTTTTCTCCTCTTCCCACGTCAGAGACGGCCAAGGAAGTGTGGTACAGAGATCTCCGAGTGAGTCACAGAAGCGATCAGGCACCACACAGCAGGCAGCTTCAGCCAAGCCATAACCTTTCCCTCCCAAACTGCTGACTTTGTTTCCAGCAGTCAAAGAGACAAAGCTAGACAAGAGCCTTAAAATGTTCTCCTTTCCCTTAGTTCAGGACTCCAGTTGTTCTCCAACAGGATGGAAAAATCCTGCCATCTCTTGTCTCAGTCCTCAACAACCTGAATCCATTTCTTTGGTATGATTCACAAGCTGAGAGGGATTTTCCACTCCAATAATAAGGTCTCTACCTTAAAGGCAGAAGTGGGGGGCTTAGAGCTTGGTCACATTTGTGACATTTGTAGGGCAAGAAGGTGGAAAAAGGTCAGACTTTCACCAGGCTCAGGTAACCCATCTTTACACTTTAGAGCTATGTTTTAAGAGAAATTCACAGTTGCTGTATTTCTCCTCTTGGAAATGTGCCCAAAATGACTCTCCATGAAACACAGAAGATTGTCCAAAGATAAAACTGCTGAAGCTCATTCTACCTACTTGGGGTTTCAGCAAAACTTCTCCAAGTACAACCAGAGATGTGTGACTGGAAAGTCAGGCAGGAGCACAGGGTTGCCTGTGCTGCATCCCCCTGCCCAGAGCAACACCTTCACCTTGCACAGAGGTGAGAACCCTGGAACAAAACACACCCTGCTCAGGGACTCATCACCTGAATTACAAGAGGCATCACCACACTGCTTTGAAATGGGACAGGCAAGGACTGCAAACTGAAGGCAAGCTCCCTTTGAAGGCTTAGGGAAACACAAGGGTTGCACTTTAGGTGTTACTTGCAAGAGTGAGCAGCACAACTGCAGATGCAAGCACTGTCAAATGTGCTCCTCGAGCCAGTCTCAATATTTCCATTGTAAACTCTTCTTCCACTATTTTAAGAAGTCAGCTGTAAAAATTTGCTCTAGGCTGGAACTTGGCAACCAAAGACTCTGTCTGGGAGAAACTTATTCTACATGTACAACCCCCCCCTCGTACACACAACATAGCAAAAGGCTTGGGTTGGAACACCAAATCCCACTAAAAGTTGGCCAGCTTAAAGATCCGGTTTGTATTCTGGGTTTTGAGAGAGAAAAAACACAACAACAACAAAAAAACCCAGGAGATAATGACTGTGGCCTGACTGCTTTTAGCATTACAAAATGTGTTCATGCTTTTACAATGGCCAAGATATACACCCTGAGAGCGGTTATTGTGTGTGGAATGCAGTAGTTAAATTTATAAAGGAAACTCTTTGCACGTTTTAAGTGTGGGCTTTGAGAAATAAAAAAAATAAATGTATACCATAAAAATAGAGGAAACTTTGTTTTAAAACAATAAATCCTGAAGCAATGTCTGTATTTGCATTTGATGAAACAAGCACTTCTCTAGAAATGTGAATTTCAGGTAGAAAACAAATTAATAATTAGTGTTAATAAGCTGTTAATTGATGACATATATTTGAGGCACCTGGGTTTTCTGTGGAAGGTGACCAGCAGTTCTGCCATTGAGAAAAATCAGGTGTGGAACAGAGTCCCAAAATGGCCATCAAAAGTTTAACCAGTAAATTGTAGGAAGAAAGGTGGGGTTTATTCTATTTTATTTTTTTAATTTTCTTAAATCTAACACTAAGCCTCAACTTTAATCACACACTTTTAAGTGGCACTTACCATCAAAGAGAGTTCAAGCTCACACTGAGATAGATGCTAAAATTGTGACCATCAGAACTGCTCTAGAACTTGGCTGCTGTTGTGAGATGTCACACTGCTTTCTACAGAAACCCTTGGAGGTTATGGTCTGCCAATCTTAGCCAAGATGGGACTGGGAATCATAGAATCATAGAATGTACTGGGTTGGAAGTGGCCTCTACAAATCATCTAGCCCAACCCCTCTGCAACAAGCAGGGACATTAGAGATGTCCCTTGAATGTCTCCAGGGATGGGGCCTCCACCACCTATCTGGGCAACCCATTCCAGTGATCTATCACCCTTATATCAAAGAGCTTTTTCCTAATATCTAACCTAAATCTACCCTTTTCTAGCTTACCCCTTATCCTGTCACAACAAACCCTTGTGAATAGAACTTCCCCTGATTTCTTATAGGCCCCTTAGATTATTTCATTAGCTGTAAGAGCCTCAACGTACCTGAGGTCCTTTCTCTCCTTTCACTCCTGGATACCCCAGTAGAAATGGAAAGGGAGTGGGTCCGAGGGGGTCAAAGATCTGATAGCCATCAGTTGCAGCCGGGGTTGTGAGGTTGAAGGCCTGTGCCCTGGCTCTAGAGATGGGACGGGAAGCCCCCAGGGGGGGTTTGGTGTACACCAGAGGGATGTTACCAGAATCCACTTTCCTGGTGGGGGACGGCACGTGCTTCTTCGGAAAGGGCCCATTGCTTGGGTTTGGTGGGGTTTGTTTTAGGGTGACCAAGTGGATGTGGCTGGTTGTGTTATCAGTCATCCTCCTCACTGGCTTTACAGTACTGGAGGCTTCAGAGGGCACAACAGTGGGTTTTTGGTTGATCTTCTTTTTGGTCTCTTGCTTGGACTCTTTCCTGCTGGTCATGGCAGGGCTCTGGCTTGTTGGTGGTGGAGCCTTTCTGGCAGGGGGAAGGGGAGTTTTGTCCATGCGTGTGCTGGGAGTGGGCCGAGATACCCTGAGGGTCGTCACCGTCCCCCGAGGGAGCGAGCGGGTGGGTGGCCGTGTTTCAGTACTCAATGCAACAAGAGATGGAGCCACAGTGACCTTCGTGGCTTTGGTTGTCAGTCTTGACAGTGACGGCGGGGATGGTACCGATGTGAGAGTCGTTGCATCTGAACCCCGAGTCTTGAGGGGTACAGTGACCCTGCCAAACTCCAAGGATGGGGCAAGAGTGGTCAGGTTCTTCAGGCCCTGCAGAAAGGGCTCCATATGCCGTAGGGTACTCGGGGAGGCACTGGGATCCCTGGGCAGGATGGGGATGAGGGGAGGCAGGTTCGGCCGGTAGGTATCTGCTTGCCTGCACTGTTTTTTCAGGTATTTACAGTAATGATGAGCTGCCTTGGCGGAAGGATAAATATCAAACTGGCAGATGGCTCCTTCAAACTGCACGGAGTGATGGTTTATCTTCCCAAAAAGGAAAGACCCGTGCGGATCCAATGCCTCGTCCTTTTTAAAATGCAAATCCGCATGTACCCTGCGCTTCCCACAAGAAGTAAATAAAGTGACTGTCTGGCCATGGATATCGATGGCCATATTGTGCCACTGGCCATCATGGACATTGTAATCAAAATATACAGAGCGTTTGTGGCCCACATATATTATGACCTTCCCAGGCACAAACTGGACCCCCAGCTGCAGTTTTT
This sequence comes from Ceyx cyanopectus, assembly GCA_013401355.1. Classification (NCBI taxonomy): domain Eukaryota; kingdom Metazoa; phylum Chordata; class Aves; order Coraciiformes; family Alcedinidae; genus Ceyx; species Ceyx cyanopectus. Next base: position 54,943 of record VYZU01056860.1, on the reverse strand, counting down.
TCTTTTTGCTCTTAACGGCAAAGAGAAAAGCATTGTTGATGCGGTGGGAGCAGAAGCTCAGCACTAGGAGCAGGTCCGTGCTGGAGCCTGCAGGGAGGATGGTGCTGACTGGTGCTTCAATACGTGCTCTCTGAGTGAAGATGACCCCTGATTTGAAAGGAATGATTCCTTGAGGAACTGTACGTGATGAGGACCATCCGTTCGATGGCCTTTTCCCTGACAGGCCCAGTCTTTGAAGAACATCCACATCTGAAAGGGAAGCACAATGAGATATGTGAGGTGTTGGGCAATCCAAGCGCTGGATGGGGATGGGTGTCAGACCAGTCCATGTGAAAAGGCAACAGGAGAAAGGAAACCCCAGCCATCCTCTCACAAATAATCAGAATGGAGAGCAGAGAGCCCTTCTGCATATCACGTGAGAAGCAAGTGCACGCTCAACTTAGTCACCAGCAATTGCCAAAATGCATCAACTCTCTGGGTGCATCTGGCTGTCTCTCCAGTCCCACCAGCAACCAGCTCCAGATGTTCTGGTGGGAGCTGACCTCACTACAAGGAAATTCCCACTGAGCACCAATAGTCCACTTCTTTGGGATTTAATTCCGAGTACTGACCACACAGCTGGAAAGGAATCCAAACAACAGAATGAACTGGGATTGCAAAATTTTATATCCCCTGAAGGCAAGTAACAGAACTTTCAAAGGGAGAAAAAGCCTCATATCTGCCTCTCTCCAAATTAGTAAGAAGTAGCTTTTGATCTCTGAGACTCTGGAGAGTTTAGGGAAGCAAAGGTGCCTCCCAGCACAAAAAAACTGCACCTAGATTTCACTGAACCACTTCAGGTTCTCAGAGGTAAATTTTTCCCAGCAGATCATCTGCAGCCATACATTAAGAGGCTGGAGGAACAAGACTTGGTTTATGAAGAGCTAAAAAATCAGTTGTGGTTGCCACTGAGCCATAGAGGCAAGACTTGCCTCCAGCACTTGTCACCTCCAAGCTAGGTGCCATGTTCAAGACAGGACCACATCCAGAGGCACCTGTCTTTCTCCACCAGCTCCAAGAGAAGTCAGCAATAGACAGACAAGCAGAGTCCTTTTGTTTCTGGCCCTGAGGTCTAACAGGAGTCACACACAGCACAGAGTCCAAGGCAGATTAGCAGGCAATAGCAACACGAACTGGTGACAGCTGGCGGCAGCCTCAACTCAACTACTCAAACTGGGGAAGACGCCGAGGTCTACGTGAGAAAAGCTGCAAAGGTAAATGTGCCCGGACCAGAAAAAAACACACAAGTGCTCATGTGCCCCAAAGCTCGTTCTCTTCCCTGCCAAAATGCAACCCCCATCCCTCGCTGACCAGCTGTTTATGTGCTCTTTGGGGAGTTGAGCCTGGGCTGCACAATCCAAGCGCTGATCTCGCCAGGTAAGAATGTAACGGTCAGAAATGCAGCAGCGCCAATCACCGCCACACGTCAGCCAACGCCGTGGGATGGCAGCTTTCCTTTGTTGCAGGGAAAAGTAAATCAAAGGTTTTTCCAAAGAGAAAAATAATAATAAATAAGCCCCTTCCCTAAAGGAGCCTTGGAATTTGGTCTCTTTCATCCTTAACTATGAAATACTCGATATAATACCCAATATTTGGAGCACTGGCACTCAGATGACATCGTCAGTGTTGGCCAGAAGGGTTGTGGGCTCAACCCAGTCTGAGGCCTTTAATGTGGCTGGCCAGGAAGGGAGGAGGGTAACGAGAAAACCTTTGTTACTTGACTTTGGCAAAAACCTCAGCCATTTCTAAATGTAAGAACAAGTCAATCAATATTTACTCTGTCTGAGTTCAACTTTCTTCCCACCTCCTTTTTTTAAGGGACTCTGATTCATTTTCTCACCCTGGAGAAGATGTGTCAGGTGTGAAGGGCAGCGAAAATGTTCTCACTCTGCATAGGGGATAATTTACTGCCCAGTGTTAACCATGGTACTTCTCCCATACTATGAAATCCTTAGTCCTCCCCTGTTTTTTCTGCCACATTGCCCAACAAGGTTGTCTCAGACTAGCAAAAGCAGAGCCTTCCCCAATCTGGATGGAGGAATCACAGCAGTATATTCCTACTAGATCTCCAGAGCCCACAACATAGTAAAGGTCAAAACTCAGCTTTAGTAAAAACAAAGGGGACCCTTGCTATGGACTTCAAAGGCATCAGGATTTAAACCTCGGGAAATAAATTGACCATTAAACTAAGTACTAGACTCCTGTTTCAAATTTCTACATGCATTTCTTAGGTTCTCTCCCAGGCATAAATAGTGGTGTATCTCTACTAGGTAGAGATGCTTCACACTCTAAGTGCTATTTGTTTGGTAGCTGCTCTGCAAAGACATCAGGATGTTTCCCTGCTTAGAGGATGCTGCTGCTGTTTGCAATATCAACCTAACTGCCTCACTACCAACTGCAGTGCTTAAGGAAAAAAAGAACAACCCAAACACTCCTTTCCCTCAAAACCAACTAAGGTACAGCCAAATTCTAAATGCCTACGCAAAACCTGATTAAAGAGAGACCTCACAAAGGACATGCATGTGGATTTTCCAGCTCCAGGTCCAGGCACAGAGCTCAGGACTGCTGTGCACCCAGCCTGTCTGCCTCTCTATCCCATGCCCACTGCCCTGGGCTGGTGGGGCACATCCCCTGGGATGACTGGATGTCATCAGCTAACATAAAATGCAAGGTAATTTTGACTTCCTTAAGTAGCTCCAAGTCTAGCAAAGCATTTTTTCCCCTTCCAATTTTTCCTCTGTAGATAACTTCCATCAAAACACATTATTTAAAAAAAAAAAAACAAAAAAACCACACAAAAAAAACCCCACACAAAAAAAAAACCCAAGCAAACCCACAACATTCAGTTCTAGCTGCCTGGTCCCAGGTGCCTTGAAGCTGGTTGCAATATTCCTGAAGCAACATTCAAGCAACTAGGAAAAACTTTTCATGCAGACTCTGTGCATAAAGTGAGATGCACAGAGATTCCTAAACAACCACATGATCATCTCTGAAAGAGGGGATAACATGTTGCTCTCCTTCCCATTGCTTTCTCCCCCGCCTTTCCCCACACAAAAATACTTTAAGAAAAAGAAGCCAAAAGGCAGGAGAGAAATAATTTGCAGCTTCCTGAATTCCAGAAGCTGAGATGTGATGCCCACAGCTAAAACTGGGTTGAGGAAAAGCTGTCTTTCCCAAAGTTACTGCTTAGACCCTTAGTCAGTGCACATCAGATGAACTCACAAACCTCATGATCTTTTGTATTTGTAACACTTATGGAAAAACCATCCTGTGTGTTCTGTTTTTCCAGTGTGCAGGAAGATCCCTAAGCCTTACAGTAATAACTGCAGTGTTTTCAAAAGCCCACAGCATTGGCTAAATTTCATCCTCACACAGATCTATGAACAAGCTCTTACTGCTTTTGTAGACCTGATGCTTGAAAATCTTGAGTAATAATATAGTCTCAAGTCACCAATGTTCCCTTACAGCATTTGCTTCCCTGGAAGTTTTTGCTTTTTGGTTCCCAGAAGAACAGTCTGTCTCTGACTGTAGGGAAAATAAGCAAGGTTTTTAAAATTATCACACAGAAAGTATCTCAGAGGACAGTTATCTACCACACTTAAGGTAATGCAGTAAGAGTGAAGTTAAAGAGTTTCCTTTAGATTGACCATAACAAAAGACATGGCACCATCCCATAACTATCATGGGATTAAAATGATGGATAGAGATGAATGTAAACAGCTTATTAAAATCTACTTAAAAAAAAAAAAAAAGCCAAGACACAGTATTTGTTCTGCCTCTTTATGAGCTGACATAAAACTTGCTTGACTAAGTAATTCAGCCAGATGTTCACCTCTTTTTCATTGAAGCAGAATTTGGAAAATATTACTTTTTTTTCAAAATTGCTGATGGCAGAGATGTATTTTCTTTTTTTTTTTTTTTTTTCCCCTGTAAAAAGTGCTCCATGGGCTGGCTTACAGCTGAGCACTGACCAACTTTCTATTTTTCCTTCATGTTTTGGAGACTGAGAGGAGAGCCCTGGAGCCTGCTAGTCCACTTACTGCAGAGGAAGCTGTTCAGCTCCAGCATATACCAGTGCAAAGCAGACATGTGGAAGAGGTGTTGCTATTTTAAGAGGAAACGGCTTCTTTACAAACAGATGTTGCAGAGATGCTCAGCTCCCACTGCCAGCTATAAAAGTTTATTTATATTTATGTTTGTTGAGTCTGAAACTTTCTATCTGCTCTTGGGAGGTCACTGATTATTGTACCCCAACCTTTTGTCCTGTCCCCAGCTGCACTAGGAAGGGATGCCTGGTGAAGTGGTGTAAAGACAGGGTGAAGATGTATGATCACTCACCTATGAAATAATTCCCCTACTGCACAGCGATGAGGCAGACTTATTCTACGGGCAACCAGTAGTAGTGGAATTTTTCTTCCTTGAATTTGCTGTTACTTTTAGAACTCACCTAATTTTTGTATATTCAACATCCTATGTGATTGCACAGGCCTGATCAGGTGGCATTCAAGTCAAGAAAATCCAATGATCTGCCAGAGATGCTTAATTCCTTAATGGCCCAGCTCAAAGGGGCACTTTCCAAAAGCAGTTAAGTCCCAGCAAGTGCAGATTAATGGCAGTCACATTTCAGACACACCAAAGTGCTTCTTTCCCACTAGTTCCACCAGACAGGCACTGCTGAAAATCCTGGGGGGCATGTAATCACCTGTAGAAAACTGGGTTTTTTTTGTCAACTGTTAACTGCTTCATCTTTGTCATCAGTTCTGCAATGATTGGCATTTAATTCTGTGCAAAAGGCTCAGACATTGTTTCAACCATATTGTTGTAAACCAAAGCACTTGGCTTTTACTTTGGTTGAAAGATGAGAGAAGAAAAAAAAAAAAGTTATTTACCTTCAGAATTTCCCTGTGTGAATCCCAGGAACCAGGTAAAACACAATACAGTCCAGAGAAAGTAGAATCCCCTAAAATTAGAAGGGAAGAAAAAAAGAATTAGTTTCTACAACATTCATAACAAAAATGAGTCCCCCGTTAAAGGTCTTCTCCTTAATCACAAGTCTGGGGAAGCCAGCAACAGTGTCCACACATCCCTGGGCCATGAAGAACAGGTGCTCAGCAGAACCATTCTTGCATTCAACTGAGATCTCATTTTGCTACTTTAAAGACATCTAAAGCCCACTGAATTCAATGGAAGGTTTTTCTACTGCTAGTAGGGGCTGTTGATCAAGCCTTGCACAAGGACCGGGCCAGTGTTTGGAGATGCAGGGTCATCACTGCTCCCAGTCAGCAGCCCCTTTGCAACTGCTACTCTTTGGCACTTCCCCCACCTAGGACAAAACACCAGAAGCGTAAGAGGATGGAGAAATAATTCAGAATTGGGAGGTCCAAAGGCATGCCAGGAGTGCTTGTTTGGGAAGACATGGGTGGCAAATGGGCTGACAAGCAGGGACATGTCACCTGCATCTCAGCAAACAAATCAAAGGAGTCCTATTGCTTTACTACATGTTTAAAACATTCTTTAAAATATTCTAAACATACAAAATCCCACATGGATCTGTTCTTTTTTTCACACCAGGATCAGGGCAGCAGTCTAACCACCCAGTGCTCTGTGCTGTTGCCACTAATGACTTTCTCATTAGCTTGGCATGGCAGGAAACTTTAGGCAGTGGAGAGCTGCTGACTCCAGAGCACAGAGCTCTCACAGACCCTTTTCCTGCCTGAGAGAACTGGAGAAACCTTTCATGAGTGCCTTCATGTGCCATTGAAAACATCAGAAAAGAGGAAAACTTTTACCAGAATGGTGGCTGAAAGCCCCCCCCTTCCTTCCCCGAGTTCCCTGATTTGTAGCCAAATAATGAACATAGGAAACTCCTTGGTTAAGCTGACTTAAAACTGTCAGTGGAAAGTTTGAAGATTGAATTCCCTCATTTTCTAGAGATGATGTTTAACAGCTTGATCAGCAAGGAACAGAGACACAAGAGTGAGCTACACAAAGTTACCAGCCAGAAGAAAGCAGTGTGGGACATCCACAGGTTGTTTTTCATTTCAGCCAAGCCAGTGCAAACACCGAGATACACAAAGCCATGCCAAAGTGCAGCTTGATCCTTTCTTCAGATCTAGCAAAGACAAATTCTCAAATGGGATTAGAGACCACTCTTGACCTGCCACCAAGCCTCAGCTTTAGCACAAGAAAGCATCCTCTGGGATACTGTATTACCCTGGGCCAGATCCTCACCCAGCACAGGAGACCCTTTCCCACAGCTAAAAAGAAGCCACAGTGATTTACACATCAGTGGGGAAACCTGGCCATGAACTTAAAAATCTTTGCAGGAATCCAGCCACTAAATAATATTTTAAGGTTTGATGGGACAAAATACTGGAGCAGCCCTGCATCGGCTGCAAAACAAATGAGATGAAGCACATCATTCTTCGTTGTTTCCATTACCCAGATGCTGGGCTGCACATTGCAGGAGCTCTGGGGCTGATTTAATTTATACATTAAGGAACAACAGCTTGGAATAGCCAAAGCACGATATTCTTTTGCCATGTCCTATAGCTGGCCATATGTTAACCAGGAACCCTGTGCTCAAGAGATGTGCAGCTGGGGAGACTTGGTTGTTTTCTTCCCACTTCATGCCATGGGACCAACTGTTTGGTTGAAGACACTGCAAAGTTCAAGGAGGCTGGTCATCCCCAGTTCATTCAGGAGATGCATGGAGACTAGGAAGGGTCTTCATGACCACCTCTAGCAGAAGACTTCTTATGATTTAAGAAGCTAAACCCCACTTCCAGAAAGACCTGCATGACCATGCTCATTGCCAAGGGAACAATAAGGGTTTAAGACATGGACACTATTCCATGTGTGTATGGAGCAAAGGCTTTGCTGGATACTGCTGACTAGGTTTGACTGTCTAATGAAAGCACAGAAGACAAGGAGAAGGAGGTGACCAGCATGACATGAAGACCAAGGGCAGCAGGATTCCCAAGTGCAGAACACCTTTTCTCTGGCGATGATCAGAGATGTACAGCTACCTACAAACACCGGTGTGTACAACACACCTAACATCCAGATCTTTTTTTTGTTTTGGAGGGTACCTTCAACAACCCAAATTTGCTTCCAAAATCCCTGTTGACCAACATAGCGAGGGGAATGAGCCTTAGGGGAAAATGCAGCACGTAATTTCATTCCAGTGACACTGACGGGGCTATAAAGGAGACAAATGCACAGCGTGGGATCCAGCTGGCCCCAGCCCTGCTCCTGGACCCCTTGTTCAGCCAATACCATTAAGAGTTGAGAGCAGGGCCGAGTGCCAAAATACTGAAGAAAAACACTTCGGCAAAATTTACCAACTTAATGGAAAAAGCAAAAGCTGCTTCCAAATGACAGACCTGTGACTGATGGGGCTGTTAATTATTGCAGGATTTTATAATGCAGGCTTTTTTCCGTTACAACTGTACAATGACAGGATTGCATAAGCAGCTTGAGTAGCAATAGTAAAGGAAGATTTTTCTCCTTATATAGAGCTATCAAACCCACCTTGCCTTTATCTCTGCTGCTTTCCACAGTTAGAAATCTCCACAGAGACACTATCATAAGGTACCCGCTACAGGCATTAATTTCTTTTATTGTGTAGGGCCCATGAATACCAGAGTGAGGGGCCCACTGCTGTAGTCACTAGGTGATGAAAAGTGCCCCTAAATATAAATGCTCCAATATAAATTCATGGGAGCCCTAGAAGTTTTACAGTGCAGAAAACCTCCCTTTGTGGCAAACTGAAGCTACTGAGTGCAGCTTAATTTTGATTCTCCTTCTCTGGAGACTTTCAAAACTCCCCTGGATACATTTCTGTGTGGCCTGCCCCGGGTGACCCTGCTCTGGCAGGGGAGTTGGACTAGATAATCTTTAGAGGTGGTTCCAACCCCTTAACATTCTATGATTCTATGGTTTAATACTTTTTGTGAACAGTCCATGGGATCAGTGGTCAGTCCATGAGAACTAATCAGTGCCAAGAGCCCAAGGCAAAAGACATAGGGGTCAAGGAAACAAAATCCCTGGTAATAACACTTCTCAGCCTTACTGGGGATTTTAGCCTCTTCCCATCCAGCAAGGACCATGCACACACAGGTAATGGCCAAGAATAAACACTACAAAAAGCAACCAGAAGATTTAAGCATCACTTCTGACGGGGCTTCAGGATAGGCAGGAGGCCCCTGCACACACTGGTATGCACCAATCCAGAGACCTGATGAAATCTCCAATACTAATTAGCACACAACTGTGCCTTAGCTTTTCAGCTTCCAGGCTCACTTGCTATCTTCTTACTAAGCATTGAAAGATCAGACTTCTGAGAGCTGCTGAGTTGTGACCTGGAGGCTAAAGAAGAGTTATTAGCTCTCCAGGTGGTTCATGAGATAGCCCCAGTAAAGTCACCTTCAGGGTGGCAACCTTAAGAGCAAAAGTAAAGTAAAAAATCCTGCTGAACATGTTGGTTCTTACCTGACAGCTGCTGGAATACAGAACTCATTGAACTAAGGACAATGGTAAAACAATAGCCTCTAGGGGAGTGTGGGTCAAGAATTGCCCTCAAAAAAGGCACAAGTTTGACAAAGTTGGAAGTAATCTATAAAACAGTTGTGATCAGCTAACTCTCCACTATTTCTGGAAAGGGTTGGAACAATTCCAGCTTTTTTAAATAGAAAGATTTGCCCCTGCCTTAAAAAAAAACCAACAACCCAAAGCAGAAGTTCAAATTATTTTGACATCTTGTTTGCTTAGATGGGCTGAAGCTGAAGAAAGTCTTACAAGGGCCCAAAGCAGCATTTAGCTTTTTATTTTTAACTCGCTCATTTGCAGTGGGGAAATGTCTTTGAAATAACAAACATCCTTGCAGGGGTGGAAAAACGATCCCCGCCCATCTCCTCCATTCAGGTGCTTTTTATTTTTTTCCTGTCAAAACGATCACAAAGCCAGCTGGATGCTGAAGATTGCTTTTCAAGAAGGCAAATCTACATTTCTAGCCATAGATCAGAGAGCGTATCTTAAAAGGAGAAAATGTCTCTGTTGCTTAAGATCCTCTGCACATGACTGGAGGGGATATTTTATAAGACTCCCAAGTATTTTTGATAGTCAACAGGAAACAAAAAAAAATCATAACCTATGCACTGAGGCTTTAAATTGCACCATGGCATCAATTTTGCTCCAAGCTTTTTGGGGTAGAAACTTATTTTGTGCTAGTATCATCCTTTGCAGAGCAGACTTCAGCTCTCATTTCAGGGTCTGGAAATCACGATATTTCTCCTCTCACCTTCAGGTTCTGGAGAGAGCAATGGGGAATATGTAGGTATGTAGATGTCCCTGTATTGACCCTGTTTAGTCCTTTGCCAGACATTCCCTGCAGTATACACCAGGTATCAATTTACTCCTCCAGTCAAAGAGATTTGTCTGGTGTACGTAGGAGCTGCTGCAAAACCCAGTGTATGAAGGGGAGAATTTGAGTCACTGAAATGGTGCTCGTTTTTAACCCCCATTTAACGTCTACATTTTTTAGAAAAAAGAACAAACCAGACAAGCAGAGATATCTATCAGAGCCACGTCTACATCATAACTTACAAATACTGAGAAATCAGAGAAAATGTCAATATTAAGTGGAGAGCAATGAAATTCAGCACTCCTCTGATACTTCAATGTTCAAAGAAGCTCCCCAAAAATATCATCCAGCATCAAGGATCACAAAACATCCAGAGACTAACCCTCTGCTCCTTGGCATATGTTTATCAAAACAAATTTTCAGATCACAACAAGAAATTCATTGCACATGCAGCTCTAAGAGAAGATGAAGTGGGATGTCAGAACAACTGCTTGAGCTTTAGTAGAACTCTGTGCAAAGTGGAGGGTTTCAAACAAAGATTGTGCCACCAGTCTTACTGGAGACACCAGTAGCCCAAATGGGAAAACTCCCTCAGGTGGAAAACTCTCTAGACCAGACTCCAGTATGTCCTTGGGGTGATTCTGAACAGGAACACCAGAATTCCTCCACCCTGCTCCAGAGTTTGGAGAGTTTGTGCAAACCCAGAAATCCCCAGAGTTTCTCTGGCACCATTTCCACCAAATGTGATTTTAATTCAGGATGAAAATGCCCTTAGTCTGTGGCTGTAGAGCTCTACTTCAGGGCTTTGACAACTCCAACCCAGAAAATGCTGCTTCCTTCAGAGGAGGATGAAGGGGAGGAGTCATGTTCATAAAGAGGAGGGACCTCACCTCCTGGCAATAGTACAGTGGTAGGTCTCAAGGACTGCAAAGAAGCTTTGTTCTCTCAAAAGCCTGCACATGAGCTAGGGTCTGGATATAAAGGCCTGGTATTTGCTCTCCCAAGACCTATATTTCCTCTTAGGATTTCTCCAGAAGGGAAATGCATATCTACAGTACACAGAGATGAAGTCTTAGTGTGGCCAACCTTCCCTCCCAGACACCTCACACCTTGTTCTTTCATGGGTTTATGCTGATATCTGCAGACAGAGGGCTGATGGGTTTCACAACACTCGTCTGTGTCTTTCTAACTGATAACTAGAGCTTGGATATTCATTGCACAAAGCTGGCCCAGAACTAACCAGTCCTTCTGGGCTCCAGCTGGTGACAACCTGCTTCTTCACCTGCTAGATATAAGACTGACAGACTGTAATGACTCAAATAACCTCCCAGATACCTCCCAACAACCGCCTACAATAGGAGATCTTTCCTGACAGCCTGTTACTTGGTCTTCTCTTTGCTCATCAGCCTCATCTGCATTATTGACTTTACTGCTGTGTGAAGTGACAACACTCACTACTGGCCCTTGCCTTTGTGTTCTCAGTCAGTAACTGGAGGCCTCGACAAACAGAAGTGCTAAGCGTGATCTGTCATCTAACTCTTTTTTTGTCCTTCCAACAAATGCCTTTGCATTCCTTCATTTTGTGAATGGGGTTTGGCAGAGCTGTATAGCATTCCCCATTGTTTCCATTTGCACTTCAGTAAGCGTCCATCATTTCTCCTCATGCCCCCAACAAATTGGCAAAGAAAGAGGAGGAAGGAAACCCACACGATCTGTGTCTATCTCTGGTCAGAGATTTCCTACAACCCCCTCACAACAAGACCTAAGCAACCCTCAGTCAATAATGTAACTTCCACAAACAATGTTTTCAAGCAGGGCAGATTTTTTTCCCTCAATCCATTGCAGAAGGGGATGCAGTTAAAGCTTTATTAAAAGGACCTGCTCAGAGAGGCACATCAAGGCAGCATAAGAGGGGGGACTGTGGTTTAGTGAGCTGGTGCTCACTTGGGGAAAAAAAGAAAAAAAAAAAAAAGGCATCAGTGGAAATGATCAAGAGGGGCATTCTAAGACTGCAGAGCCTGTGAAACGTTTGTGTTCTGATTTTACAGGCTTTGGCTGCTTGAGCCAGGACCAGGCATCAGCACACTCTGCAACTGCTTCTCCCCTGGTGAGCCAAGCCCTCCCACTCCCATCCTGGGCCTCCTGCAGGTCTAGCAGCTCCTTCACTGCCAGTCCCGCTCCAGAGGATGCTGCAGGAGCGCCGGGACAAGCAGGACCCCCAGTGCCACGTGGGAACGCACCAGCGAGCTGCTATTGCGCCTTCGGGCGGCACAACCTCCACCTAGCCTGAGGATGACTCGGCGGCACAAGGACGGGTCTGGCAAGCCCAGGCACACGCCAGCTCTGGTCTCGGAGGACCCTCTCCAAGCCTAACGGCCTCAATGGGAACATCCAGCTGCGGCAACAGTAGAACGCACAACCCTCAACCCTGCCAAGCAAATCAAAACCCAGCACCAAAAGAGCCCGTCGGGAGATAATGCGAAGGGTAGCAAGCGACCTCTGCTGAGGAGGGAACGGAGCAGCAGCAGCACGCTGGCGAGGTAGCTCAGCCCAAGAAGATCCTGGAAACAAAAGGCGCACAGATTCGGAGTCACCAGCAAAGACCAAAGCGCAGATTTCCTCCTTTGGCACCGCAACACTCCAAGCCCGTGCAGCCCAGCGCAGCGCTAGCCCAGGACACCGAGATGCAAAGCAGACACAGACCTCGGGGGGCAGGCATGCTGCCGCCTTTCTCTTAGCTCCCCGTTTCCAAACCCTGTCCTCAGCTGCATCCGATTTGCCCCAGGACTCGAGCAGGATCTCCCCGTCCTCATCTATAGCACGGCCGCGGTCAACTTCTCTCCATCCCGCTCACAGGCGGGTGCTCTGTTCAGGACTGTATCTCATGCCAACTATCTCCTCAGCATCGGGGCCCTTCCCTTCCCCTCGCCGTGTCGGTCTTTCAAAGGAATCTTTATCTGTCTGTTCCCTTCTCAACATCTCCATTTTTGACAGCCACCCACCCTCGCACGGTCCCAGGCAGGCAATCAACTCCAGACCATGCCCAGCATGAAAACGGTGCAACTGGGAGAATGCTGCAGTTACCAGCATCTCCAGACATGCCACGGCCACGTCTGAGAAAAACAAAACAACCAAACCCAACCCTAAAGCACTGAAATTCAGTCCTTGCGAGTGTACACACAGACAAATGTTCTCCAGGAGAGCTGGTTGCAACCCCTGGGAGCAGTTCTAGTCTCTCCACAGAGCTCTACAGACAGACAGACACATGCAGGCAGGCAAAGCGTGTGCTGAGCCTACAAAGGAACTGCACATTCATCCCCAGCCAGCTCTGCGCTAAAGGGGGGGCTGCTGCAGCGGGGTGACCCCCGAGGTGGCCAGTGGGAAGGAGGGGGGGATGCCCCCTTGCCCCGTTTCCACCCTTTCACCCCATCTCACAGCCCAGCCGAACCTGGCAGGAGCAGAAGGATCCTGTACACAACTTTTTCAAACTGCCAGGCAGAAGAATCCCAGTCTTTCCAAGGGAGTGTCGGTAAATCATCATTACATCCGACAACGCAACCAAAGGGATTAACCCTTTGCTGGTCCTCGGAAAATAACAACAAGAAATTTAACAATGAAAACAGTAAAAGCTGCTCCCAGCTCAGTGAGAAAAAGGACAGGCAGAGCGTCTGATTTATTTTGGGGTGGATTTTTTTAGCTACACACGTACCCGGAGAGAAGGAAGTTATTCGTGCGCGGGTGTGTGCACTGAACACATGAAGAACACGCCACCAGGCACCCGCCTGCCTCTGCCCCAGCCTCAGCCCTCCCCATGGCTCTCCCGCTGCCCGAGGACTGCGGCTGCCGGCTCCAGGTACTCGTGTCCCCACGTCCCCGCGGGACAGGAGCGGCATCTCCCCCCACTCCAGCTCCCAGGAGCTGCTGGGGACCCTGCCCGTGCAGAATGTAGGTGTGTGAGGGGGAGGTGGAATCGCCCGCTCCTGCATCTCGCGTGGGTACAACACCGCAAGATCCCGGTCCGGGGGCTCCTTTCCCCGGTGCGTGGGAATGGAGGGGGGCTCCTCCTGCCCTTCCCGGCCCCTCTCCCCTCGCTCTCACCCCTTCCCCGCACACAGCAGCCCCATTCCCACCCTCCTGCTCCAGCGTGGCCTCCCTATTCTCCCAGCCCATTCTCCTCTCCGAGCCCAGGAGTTTTCACATCATCCCCTGGCAGAAGGAATGTCTTCCCCCCACCCCATCCCCAGCCGCCCGGCAGAGCTCCCCTCTCAGGCCGGCTCTCCCCTGCCGCAGCCCTCCTGGAATCCCCCGGCTCCCCGGGAACCCCCATCCCCGCCCGGGATGCCCCTTCCCCAGCTCCAGGAGAAGTCGGACTTTGTACTCACCCCCTGCCTGCTGCTGTAGCTCTGAGTCTGGAGACCGGCTCTGATTCCGGCTCCATCACGTTTAGTGCATTGTCTCTTTCGGGCAATTTTTGCAGCAATCCATCAGAAAAAGGGGGACAGGCCGGTTTGTGGGTACATCCTTCCCAGGAGTTCAGCTCTCTGCCTCTCTAAGGGGCTCAGCCGTGTCAAAGACACCCCCTGGCCCGGACGGCTCACTCCTTCCTCCTTCTCTTCTGGGTCCTTTTGCTTACACAGATCTTTTAATCCCATTTAACTCCCTCTCGGCAGACTGCAATTACCTTGGGAAAAAGGAGAGAGAACAGAAAGTACACGCTAGGAAGCCAGGCTGGCCCATGGTCGCTGGATTTCTTGCCTCTTTTTTTTTTCCCCTCCTTATTAATAGCACAATTTCTGTGATCTCCGATTTCCAAAGTCCTTGATTTCAAGTGTTTTGGGTTTTTTTTCTTAGCGGTTACTTTTTTGGTTGTTGTTTGGTTGGTGGTTGTAATGATTATTTTTATTTGCAGTGCAGATGTGCCTCCCACCCCCCTAAGGATCTCTCCTCTGGACTTAGAGAGAAGAGGAAAAGGCAGATTTTGAGAAATGAAAATTATTTAAGGATGTCCCTGCTGCCTCTCTCTGCTGCCCTCCTCTGTAATACCGAAGCACTTACAAAAAAATAATACAAAGTAAATAAATAATTTTTTTTTTAAAAAAAGAAACTCTTTTGGCCAGAAGAGCTGCCGAGAAGAAAACGAAGACCCCTTCCAAGCTCCCTGGAGGAGCGTGGTCTGGGGGACGCTGCTGATAGAGCTCCCTGCTCCCCTGCACTCACCTGCCAGGAGCCCTGTACCCAAACCAGCTTGGACCCACCTCACCACGGACCCGTGTTACAAGGTACCTGACATGGCTTCTCCCTCGGGCTCAGCGCTTGGAAGCCTGAGGAGGGGCCTCAGGCTCGCCAGAGAAAATCCCTCTGCCCCTGCCCTGCTCCCCTCCTCACCCTGCTCCCCTTCCACCCGCTACAGGGTGCAGGGCATCTCCAGACCCCTCCCCTCTCCTCCCAGTACCAAGTGATGGAAGCTGCAGCCCGGAGGGCAGGGAGAGGGGAATGAGGGTTTTTTTCTTATGCAAAGTCCATCAGGATAAATCAGATCCTCAGCTCCACCTGGAGAGGAGACTTATGTGCACAGATAGAACCTGCATCCCCGTGACTCCTCCTCCTCCTCCAGCTCTTACAAACTCCCACCAGGTTAGAAGGGTGACAAGAGATCCCTCCTGTCCGCACAGAGAACCCCTGAGCTCTATAGGGTTCCCTCAGACAGGTGAGGATAACCCACCCCATCGAGCCCTCCCACCCTGCACCCTTGGGTGCCCCTCAGCCCGTGCTCCCTTCCCCCTTGCACAGCATCTCTGCCTTTGGCACTTACTTTGCAGCGAGGCGAGAGGCTGTGAAGCATCTCCTCGCAGCCCCGCATTCATTTGTCCCAGCAGCTTACAGAAATTGATACTTCTTATAAAATATTTATAGTTAAAAAAAAAATAAAAGAAAAAGAAGAAAAAAAACACCCTCCAAAACAAACCCCAAACCTCCTCTTCCTTCCTCCCCCCCTTCAGTCTCAAGGTGTCTCCCGCACTGGGAGCCAGGGAGTGCCCAGCAGGCTGCGGGGCCCGGAGCAAACCCAGGCTTTTTGGCAAAGCCTGAGGGTGCCCCCTAAATTCAACAGATAATCCTTCCCCGGGACTGGCACGGGCAGGTCCCGCTCGGGCCGTCGCTCCCCTCGTGGGTCAGGGATGCTGCGGAGCTGCGGGAGAGGAGAGAGCTTGGGACCAGGCGCTGGGAGGGACACGGATGTGAAAGCGGTGGAAATTCTAAGGCTGCCCTTGTCCTTTTAAAGAGCTGGAGCCGGGGGACTCCGCTGGCTGGTGGGGGTGCCCCAGGTATCCGGTTTCAACAAACACCAGCTAATGAGCAGAGCTCCAGCCTCCCAGGGGCAGGTTCAAGGCAGCGCTGCCGGCGTGGGGAGGCAGAGGGGGGGCGCCCCGGGCACCCCACCGGCGAGGGATGGGGCAGGGATGAAGCCGGAGGAGGGAGAGAGGAGGGCTGGGGGTGAGAAGCTACGGGCTCCCTGCTGCTCCAAGGTGGAGGGAAGGCTACAAGGTCCTCATAGTGAGGTCTACAGGGCAAAGGATGGGTCCTGCGAGGTGCTGAGCATCCAGATTGTTGGAGGCACCAGCGGGGGGGGGGGGGGG